>JARKHS020016055.1:0-32763 GCA_030143305.2 Amblyomma americanum | reverse complement strand
CAACTCAAGAATGCTGCGGCAAATGACCATATAGAGAGATCCATGGCGCCGCGGCCTATTGTCATGACGTCATGGTAATACTAGCTGTTAATGCGACGATAATTCCTTGCACCTGCCAGCCCTCTGCGATGTCACGCTAGCAGGTGCAAGAGAATTAACCTCGATGCCATGACAATCGGTCGATGCCATTGGCTAGAGGTGTTCATTTGAGGGGGCATTTGCCGCCGCTTTCTTGAGTTGTGTCCGACTGTAAGTTTTGCTGACTGAATTATACATGTGTACCCGGGTGGAATATATATGCTCTGAAAGAGAGCTTTCTAAAATGCCCATGACAGTATGATTGCGTCCAGCATTAACAGTTTTTCTGATGAAAAGAAATTGAGCGAATTGTGTTTCACGTTTATACAGGCCTAGATTCATAATTCAAATATCCGGCTCATACATTGATCAAGCTGCACCATGAACTAGAGAGCTGCAACATAGCGGAAGGCTGCGAGTGAATTTCATGCGCATGGAATTCTTTTAAATGCACAAAAATTGCAGTACGTTTGCGTTTCTGCACATATCAAAATGCAGCCGCCGTGACCGGGATCGAACCCGCGACTTAGTTCGCAGCAGCAGGAGACAACACTGGCACTTCCTCCTCTTCTCTAACACTATACACTTTGCTCTAGCTCAGACATTACTTTCAGTATTTCTGTAGTTGACAGAGCGCGACATGACGTTTGCGAGTTTCTGTGAAGTATACCATCACACCTCACGTGCACGGGCCTCAGTCGTTTTTTGCGACGGCGGTTCAGGTTCCGACTTGGTGCAGTTCCATACAGGCACAATTTTCACCTAAAGCACGCAGAATTTCTCTCCCAGCAGGGATAACGGAGGTGTCACTGATCATGTTCGGCTGCTGGCGAGATGGAAAAAAAAAATCCCTGTATACTGGCAGTTCGGTGTACGGTGACGAACCACAGGTGGTCGGCGTATACCTGCGTGGAGCTTTCCACTCAGATGTGGCTCATAGTCCTATATAGGTCTCAGAGAATCTGTCATCGATATTCCATATATTTCGTCTCATGTAATGTTCTTTCTCGTTGCCCGACAGTGCACGTTAAAGATCCCCAGGTGGTCGAAATTATTCCGGAGCCCTCCTCCAATACGGCACCTATTCTTCCTTTCTTCTTTCACTCCCTCCTTTGTCCCTTCCCTTACGGCGCGGTTCAGGTGCCCAACGATATATGAGACAGATACTGCGTCATTTTACTTTCCCAAAAAACCAATTAAATTAAATTAAAAATTGCCCGACTACTATACACAAAGAGCTGTGCAGTTTTGCGTTTATATGGCCGGTGCGCGTGCCTATAAGAGCGCAGGATATACAACCATTGCGGTAAAACGCAGAGAAAAAAATATATCAACAAACAGCGAAGAGAGAAGCCAGAGACGAAAGTAACACGACCTTCACATATAGGCACATCCGCACGCGTGCCTTTTCTTTGCGCTGGGCGCCATTATTGGAATTAAGGCTTACTGACGCAGCCATTACGGCATGCGACAATAACACCTCGGCTCTAACAGTGCATGAGACAGGTATACATGATCTGCATGCGTCTTAATTGCCGTCTTGCATGCCTTTTAAAACACGATGTGTACCCGCAATCACGACAGTGTATAAAAATGCGAGGCATCTTTCTTGTTTACTGTGCACATTGTGATGTCGCTGACATATATCCATATATATTCAACCAGCTTCTTGTTTGCCATGTTGCTGAACTTCACATGAAAGAAGGAGAGAATTGGAGAAAACGCGACGTGGGGCAAGACGCGCGATATTTTGTTATAGTGCACCGTAACTTTTCCGTGCACTCATATTGAACTTGGTATCTGACTGGCATCACCCGCCACGTGTACACTACAAGTGAACTAACGGCTGACAGGATTAGCATTTTCGAAGTAGAGAAAAAATTGCGAACTGAGCCTTAGTGAATGAGAAAGCCTGCTCGAAAGGGCGGCTAATTCTGCAAGCCTCATTTTTCAAAACTGTACAGCTCAGCCGACCAAGCGTCCTGCAGGGTGAACGTAACCGCTTATTCATTACAGCTGACTATTGGTCTTATCTAATGCAAAGTGTAGGAATGAAAAACGAAAATTAGTTTTGGCCCGTGTGCTGTGCGATGTCAGTGCACGTTAAAGATCCCCAGGTGGTCGAAATTATTCCGGAGCCCTCCACTACGGCACCTCTTCCTTCCTTTCTTCTTTCACTCCCTCCTTTATCCCTTCCCTTACGGCTTGGTTCAGGTGTCCAACGATATATGAGACAGATACTGTGTCATTTCATTTCCCCCAAAACCAATTATTATTATTAAAATTGGTTTTGGGGAAAGGAAATTGCGGCGCAGTATCTGTCTCACATATCGGCGGACACCTGAATCGCACCGTATGGGTAGGGATAAAGGAGGGAGTGAAAGAAAGGAAGAAAGAGGTGCCGTAGTGGAGGGCTCCGGAATAATTTCGACCACCTGGGGATCTTTTAAGTGCACTGACATCGCACAGCACAGGGGCGCCTTAGCGTTTCGCCTCCATCGAAACGCTGCCGCCGCGGTCGGGTTCGAACCCGGGAACTCCGGATCAGTAGCCAAGCGCCCTAACCACTGAGCCATCGCAGGGGGGCGGAACGAAAAATGAAAATTTGTTTTTGGGGAAGGGCAATGGCGCAGTACCTGTCTCACATCTCGGTGGACACCTGAACCACCCCGTAAGGGAAGGGATAAAGGAGCGATCCAGTGATGGAAGAAAGGGAGAAAGAGGTGCCGTAGTGGAGGGTTCTGGAATAATTTCGACCACCTGGGGATCTTTGACGTGCACTGACATCGCACAGCACACGGGCGCCTTTGCGTTTCGCCTCCATCGAAACGCTGCCACCGCGGTCGGGTTCGAACCCGGGCACTCCGGATCAGTAGCCGAGCGCCCTAACCTCTGATCTGACCCACTGGGGCGGGTGTAGGAATGCTCGCACCTCAGGTTTTTTCGAGGGATTATTTTCAGCAGCAAGCCACGCATGAGGCAAAACGTGACATCGTGCGCATGGTCTGCATTTAAGGGCCTAAAGTATAACGATTGTGGTTTTATTGCTTTCAAACGACGGCTTGGTGCGTATTTTAGGGCCTGAAGTAACGGTAATGGTTTCATTGCTAACTGCGAAGCTCTGCCCTTGTTTTATCGCTGTAGATGATGGTCTGAACGTAAAAAAGGAAAATATTGATCGCCGAGGGGCGCGACGAAGGCACGAAGAAATCACTGGAGAGCATCAGCAACGCTGGTGTCACCGAGCGTCACATTTACCACATCCACCACTCATCACAGCACATTTACCACATCCACCATAAAACGAGGCGTTTTGGTTTCTCTGCATGAAGACATCCGCCACAGAACAGAAAAGAAAGTGAGGGAATTTAAAGGGGAGGAACCGCACATAGCGTCTTTGTTACCTAATCTGTCCACTGTCTCTTTCCAGTCAGCATATACCGGTTGCTTGACAAAGGAGCAACCTCTGTTTGTTCTGGCCCACAATCATGTCCAAAACCTTGGGACCACGTACTGAGAATCAAACGAAATCGCATGTCCATTCCACAGGGACGAAGCGATTGAGCAACAGCGGTGATGCTAAAGCAGAAAAAAAAATCGGGAAGAAAGCAGGAGATTGAAAGAATCGAGTAGCAGGGCACACGCAAATCCATGTTTGTGTAGATCCACCTGTACAGGGTCATGGAACAAAGCAGTGTTTGCTTGGTTCTCCCTGGATGCACTGTTTGTCATGCCGATAGGCTCAGAAAGATTGTGTTGGCGCCCATAGAGCCGACTTCGTGGGCATTCACTGCGGGACTGCGTAATGTTAGTTCGGAAGGGCGCGTTATTCTGCAACGTGCATCGTCGCATTTTCTCCCATTTGGGGTTATATAGGGCGAAATGCTGCACAGTTCGATCTAAAGGCTGTCGCTGAGTTTTTCGATAGCGCATAAATCTGAGAGCTGACAGTCTCGAAAACAAGGCTGGCATGCTGGTACGCACGTGAAAGACTGGTCACTTCAGTCTACCTCCTATTTTTGGCTTGGTTCTTCGCTGCACGGAAAAAGAAAACCGTGTATTCGGCTTTCACCTTTCCGAAATACAATGTTTAATGGCCAGTAAGCATTTATGTTCGCGTATACCTTCTTTCTGGTTCGTGGGTCGCTGGGCTGTAGGGCGTGATTGTGAGACATATCGACATCATCTCGACGATTTCTGACTGCAAGCGAAGTCTAGCGCTCGCGCTGTATCCAACTCGTTCACTTGCCCTTGCACGTTTGTAACACAGCTACATCGTGAAAAGACATCGCAGAACTAATTCATGACACAATACAACGATCTCGCACGTCTAGAGACGTGCTGTATGCAGATATTAAGCATATGACAACGCGATCAGGCAGGCTTGAGGAAGGCTGTAAGTGTACGCGTATAGGACTGTTGGATGCAGAAATGCATAACCAATAAACTTGTGGGACATTTCTCGTAACATCCCGACAACGCGAGCTGCGTTTACCAGCGCTGGAAAGTAATTTTCAGGCGTCAATCAGCCTTCGGGATGCGCCGGAACAACGAGAAATGCAGATTACTCGTGATTCCGAATTCGCGGCATATAAAATCAGCCCGCGATGGGGGGGCTTCCCCGGCGCTGCCAATTCGCTCTCTCCCTGCAGAGTTGCGCTTGCCGTGCTGTGCGCATTCACTCTTGCCACGCCGTCCTGTTTCCTTCCCTTCTCTCTCCAACCCCTCGCCGTCCTCCAATGGCCTTGGCGAACCGCTCTTTCGCCGGCTTCCGTTGGGTCGATCTCGCGTCGAAGGGAATCCCCGGAGTGGCTTCAGCGGCTGCCCGCTCCGGACAGGAAGCGACTACGGACCCCGACCAATGAGAGGCCAGCACCGCGGACCACTCTAGCGGCGCGGCGCGCTCGAAGTCTGAATAATCCCGCTCATTATTCCTGTTTTTCCAGTCGGCTCTGCTCGGCGCCGCCGCTTGGAAAGACAGCGACGCCGCAGGGGGGCGCTGCGGTCGATGCGTGCACTGGGTCAGCCGCCTCCGCCGCAGCCTTTCTGCTGCGCTGCCAAGAGCGCTTGTTCACCGCTTGGCGACTCGTGGCTTTTATCGATGAGTTTGATGGCGTCGTAAAAATATGTTGCCGGCGTGTGAGCGCCTTGAGGGCAAACAGAATGAGTCTAGGCAGCCCCTCGAGGAGCAGCCTTTCGCTCGTCACGGCTACTTCGGGCTTGTCTGCGGCTGCAAGGCCCTGTCTGACACGACTGAAGACCTGCGCTACGTGCAGCGTCGAGCTCCAGGAATGTTAAGGGCTGTCTTGTCGACGTTTTTTCCCGGAAGGCTAGCTTCTTTTTTCTTTTCTTTTTTTTGTTGAAGAAGAGAACAAAAAAAAAGAGGAGGAATTCGAAGCCAGGGAACGCGGGGAGTCGCTCACACGCGTGAGAAACGGTGGCTGGATGCCACAGAACTGCGTCTCGAATCGTACTGAGAGATGCGCAAGGGATTGTTAATTGTAAAAGATACCGCATGATCACTCCGAGACCAGTAAACGTCTGTGATGATGATAAAAAAAAATCCTATATTGCAGCTAATGTCCGAGACCATTCTTTCCCGTTACTATAAAGACGCGCGCGCTTCAGTGAAGCTGGACACTAGTCCTCTTTGTTTCGTAATATATTTACGCGTGCAAGCGCATGTTTTTGTTTTTAATCGGCTTGCGTGTTCGCCACATGCGTCTTATGTTCTGTTAACGCCTAATGCGACGGGAGCTCTCCTGTCTACACAAACTAAGTTCACAGCCACCTCTTAAACGCTGGCGCTCGTAGAGTTTCAACGCAATTTATCCTCTCTCTCTCACTCCTTTCATACGATATTTTCCTCCCTTTTTCCCATCGCTTGGCGTTATTGTTCCGGTTATTGCGCCTTACAGTCTGGGTGGTCGTCCAGAGAGCGCCGACCAACTTCTGCCGGGTATGTCTGCAGCCGTCGGTTATGCGCAGTCTCGCGTGATGCATGGCTCCCAGGCAACCCGAGAGCACTCGCTCCTGTGGCTGTGCATCTTTCCCTATCCCTCTAATTCGCAATATGGCCGGCGGGGGAGGGGGGAGAGGGGGCGAAGGAGATGAAAGGGCACCGCTCCGTGCACCATCGCCAGGAACAGCAACCTCCGTGCGGTCTTAGCCGAGTCTGCATGGCCTGTATGCCTGGCTCTTCCGCCCTCCCCCCCCCCTTCCCACCCAGAATTGCTAGTGGCGAGGGAACGCCCTTGGCGGCTCTTCGCCGCCGTCCTTCGAGACGCGTGTGGCGCTGCCTTTGTTTCTGGCCAGGCTACGCTCAACAAGAAAAGTAGCGCGCCAGACTCTCACACGATCCACCCTGCGGCGACGACGCGAAACTCCCACCACGGATCCCCGACTGCTCGAGCGAGGCCTAATGCAACGGTGTGGTGGCGGCGGTGCCGGCGGCCGCCATTAGAAGGATGCCGGTGTCGTTGAACTTTAGGGGCAGTTTTACAGCTCCCTGTCGCCAGTGCTGATTGGGACGGTGCCGCGCTTCAGTTTTCTTTCAGGGCGAGCACCAAGCGTCCTTTATAAGGTGAATGCTCGTTGCTTGTTAGTCTACATGAATCTTTACTTTTTTTTTTTTTGCCGAGGTGGCCTTGTGTTGGCGCTACCAATATCCATATACGTGAACCGGGGTAAGAGCGAACTTTCCGCCTGCCGTATGGTGCTTTTCTCGCTCCAAGCGACTAACAAGGTGACTCGGGGTGCCACGGTTTGGCAAAACGATTTTTTTTTTTGCTTTGTGGACAGTTACCTATCTCCTCCGTCCTTTATTTGTGCAGTTGTTTTTAATTTAAATTTTTTTTCTGCGCGGAAACCACTCTGTGCCTGCCCTCCTCGCTACCTGTGTCCAGCAGGGGTGGGCACAATGCCAGAAACGTGCTTGTCTCCTCCCTTGGGTGTCACATGCACCGAGGTTGTCAACCAATACCTGTCGCTTTCCTTTGTGTCCTTCCGAAACACACCGGTGGAGACGTCTTCCTCTTGGAAGCACCGCCCGCACTGTCCTCAGTTTCCATGCGGGTCTTGGATCGGTGGCAAGTCGGAGCCGGACGGCGTCGTTTTGACCAAGGCCTGCAAAGTGACAACCAAGAGAGCTGTCGATGCTGTCTGCGAAGTGCATCTAAAGACCTCGCAGTCTCGAACGCCGGAGCAGAGGGGATCCCTAGGTGAGCTTAATTTTCGTCTGCTCATTCCCTCGAGAATTTTTTATTTCACGTTTTGGTGATCGTTTCTTAGACGTGAGAATTCAGAAAAACAAGAAACTTCGCACCAAACGTGAGCACTCCCAGTGCTGAGAGCCGTTCGTCATGGCGCGACGATAAACTACGTTTCAAAATGTACCGCCTAGTATTAGGTATGTGTATTGGTGATTTAAGGCAAGTATGCACATTCTGGCACGGTGCCCCAAGTTTTTGTAGAAAGTTTACACAGTTCAGCGATCGTCACTGTATCAGGTGGCAGGCTTGTCTGCAAACTTCTGCATGTTCAGTACATTTGGCCTATCTGCGCCCAGCAGCAGCTTACTGAGTGATGAACAGAACGTGTCCAGAGATCAGAAAACTCTTTGCCCTGACCGGCAGTAGAGGAAGGCTTTCGTTTTGAACGCGCTTAATTGGCTTCGAAAACTTTCGCGGAGAGTTCAAGGAACGTTGGGCTGCCCTTTGAGCTTTGGTGTTGTGCGGTGAAACAAACTTGTGCGTACACTTTAAGTGTTGAGGACAACGTTGTTAACGGTGCGGGCGTTCTGTATCAAAGGATAGGATATTAGCAGATCTTAATTCGAGCATAGTTATTTCGTCGTGTATTTATTCAGTGCACAAAAACACGCAAAAGAAAAGAAAAGCACGGTGCGCGGGCGCTGCACGTTTTAACACCTTTCATAACTATTATTCTTTATTGCTCACGTTAATTTAGGAAAAATTGTTTATAGCTCCATGAAAAAGCGATTGGCCCCTTTAACGCTCTTTATGTAGCGTGTACGAGGCGCCGATTTATATTTCAGAGTGTGTGTTTCTTCTTTAATTTTGTTCGCATTGAATGCTAAAACGTGCACTAAAGATCTTTAATTGTACTGAAGGGTAAAAGATAATAAATAGGCACTGGTCCCGCAAGAGCCAATGTGCCACGTGAAATAAGACATGACGATATGCTTCCAGAAGCTATGCAAACAGACATTTTGCAGGCTGTGCACGTAGCGCAGTGTACTGCAAACATTAGTTACCCGCCGGCCTGTAACGACAAGCCACAATGGAGCGAACGATTTTTAAGCGCTGTCTTGCGTCCGCCTCTTGAGCTCTGGTCGCAAACAAGGGCAATGTTTGCATACAGGAATCAGAGACGACTCTGAGCAGTTACAGTCACGAACGACCAGGCTTGTTTACATGCAAATCGTCTGTTGCATTCTCCATACTTTGCTGCTAAGGCTCAACATCTTCGCATATAGAAATATTAGCGCATTGCAAATGTTATAGACACGGAGAAAACTTTATCTTGCGCTTTGGAATCCGCAACAATAATAATAATAATAATAATAATAATAATAATAATAATAATAATAATAATAATAATAATAATAATAATAATAATAATAATAATGATGATGATGATGATGATGATGATGATGATGATGATGATGATGATGATTGGTTTTTGGGAAAAGGAAATGGCGCAGTATCTGTCTCATATATAGTTGGACACCTGAACCTCGCCGTAAGGGAACAGATAAAGGAGGGAGTGAAAGAAGAAAGGAAGAAAGGGGCGCCGTAGTGCAGGGCTCAGGAATAATTTCGACCACCTGGGGATCTTTAACGTGCACTGACATCGCACAGCACACGGGCGCCTTAGCGTTTTTCCTCCATAAGAACGCAGCCGCCGCGGTCCGGCACTTTGTAAATTGAGACATGGTCTCAAGAGGTACGTTTTCGTCTTCATCCACTGACTTCGTCCTCACACTCGCTAAGAACAGTTCCCTTGCTTATAACACGCACGACGTGGAGCTTTATAACTGTAAGGTTCGACGCGTTGTCGTTGACGTGGTTAGCAATACGTGCTTCACCCTCTCCATCCAGCCAGAGGCGTAGGGATGTGAGCGGAACCGTTGTGTCAAATCTCGCGGTTATGATTGGTCGATGCAACTGCGATGGCCACATGATGTCTGAAACAGCTACGGCTATTGGTAATACAGATGCTGATGTGACCTCTAATGACGTTTCAGAAAAGTGAGATCATAGGCGACTTTTGCTTGTATTGTTTCTCGATTTGGAAGAGGGGGTGCGAAGTCTGTTTAAGCATTGTGTCGTGAACTCTTGAGCGAACTTGCCTGGAGCAAAGTGTTCAGATCCCACGCCCGGGTAGCCGTGGAGGGGCTACGCGGGGCATCCAGGAATTCACTTCGCTGTCAGTTGTAAACGTTTCTTGTTTATAAATGCTCCCAATTGATTCTCTCCTTATCGATACAGCGCAAAGACGAGGACGAGATGAGTGCACAGACACGGCGCTGAACTTACGAGTGATTTTTATTGAGGGTTTTCCACTAGTTAAATTCCGTGGAAAAAAATCTCGAAAGAAAATACATACAAAAAATGACAAGAATGCCACTACTCCGTGCACTCGTCTAGTCTTCGTTTAGCCTTCGTCTAGTCTTCGTCTATAGTCCTCGTCTTTTGCGCTGTAGCGATAATGACAAACCAACATTCCCAAGCTTCCGCCTTTTCTGATTCTGTCGTGAGTCCTTCTAATCCCGCAAGGAGACGACGCCGGGTCCAAGAGCCTATATTTGTTGGCACTATCTGCCCATGCGTAAAAGAAAATAATATTAATGTGCGCGCTTTACATTGCCCGGAAGAAGGGAACCAAAGGTAATCTTAACACATGTGCTTGCTTTAGTGCTGTATGTAACTTGATGTGACTAACTTCTGATGCCTGTGTCTGATTATTGCTCTGGTGGGACGCTAAGAACTGGTGCCTGTTTCGGTCAGCTCGATGATTGTGTGTAACTTGCGAGGCTACTGTAAACTTCGCGTCTCCCGTGACCCTCTTCTTTGACACCACCTGTTTTATATCCGGCCACGCGTTCGGAGATGCCGCTCACAAATGTCCCGAGTTGTGAACGGTCCATGACGGAAATTACTCTTCTCCAACGTGTGCAGTTGCTTCAATAAAAAAGAAGCACAAAGCGCACTTTATCTAAGCAGGGTCTACCTTTCGCCTCCGCGATCTACAGCTTTATTCCATGCAGTCCTTAGCCGTGCAAAGACTGAATGTTGAGGAATGATCATTGGCTTCTATAATACATCGCTGTCGTGGGCTTTTCAGTCCTGTATTACCGGCTTGGCACTTCCTTCAGAAATGGTGAGCTGGTTATTTTGTACAAAAAAAAACACAGAAAAGATCAAATAGAGGATAGGCCATTACGAGCTGGCAAATTAATGGGTACATACATGAAGGTGGCTGACGGAATAAGTGTGCGCTGTGTAGTTGAATTAATTGCGCTTTATTAACCGTTATGCGACCTATTATTGCACACAAGAAGTCATCTGTTATGCGTAAGAGGTGCTCAGCGCCTCTTCGACCCAGCTTTGATAACGAAAAAGTGCAGCGATGATTAATTAAAACGCGACATTGCAAACCAGAATGTTCTTTATGCAAGCGGGTAATGTATAACATCGCAACGGATATTTCCGTGTGCCTAATTCTTTCCGAGTCTGTACTGCACATATCAGCTTACATTTCAATGTTATACGCTAATCTAATACCTAATCTAGAAACGAGGGTCACGCTTCCTTCTGCATGCGGCATACCACTTGACTTCCATGAATTAATGCTATTGCAGTGAAGACTCTCAACGTGACTTCTTTTTACTGCGTCCATACGACCCTTCCCAAGATAATCGCTTAGAGGGCAAACACCCCCCCCCCCCTCCCCCGGAAGAGTAAAGCTTTGTCGAAGCATCCTCACCACATAATTAAGAAGAGTTTAAGAACTTTCTATAACGATATATGTATATCACTGTCAGGGACACTCTCCAGGGATTAAGGAATCGAAGCATTAATACTAGTAGCAGTTCAGTGATAACAGTAGTTGTAATTCTATCCCTAGTGTAGTAGTAGAAATAGTAGTAGTAGTAGTAGTAGTAGTAGTAGTAGTAGTAGTAGTAGTAGTAGTAGTAGTAGTAGTAGTAGTAGTGGAGAGTGGATCACTGCCGTGCTCATGCGATGTGCGCAGGGAATCTGCCATTAGTGGTCACGTAGTTCAGCTTCTGGCCAATGAGAACGTGCGATTTACTGTCATTTTATCCAGGTCTGTGGTCTGTGTGCTTGATGTGGTTCATATCAGGGTTTTGAAAAAGGGCAAGGAAGTGTGTGTGTGTGTGTGGGGGGGGGGGGGGGGGTATATCTAGCTATTGCTGTCCTTCCTTCGCCCTGAGAAATGACGGGAAGCCCGAGTTTTCTTTCCATTGAGTAGGGAGCTAAGAAATTGACATCGTCCTAGGCTAAGAACTTCAGGACGGCAAAACCTGGTGATCACTATGATTAAAATACGCGAGCCAACAAAACGGCAGGCTGAGATAGCACCCCCAGTTTCCTTGATATCAGTTAGTATAAAGCATCTATCACACCCAACTTTTGTTACCCAGAATCAACGAACTGCCTATTCTTCATTTTATGTTTTAACATTATCCGAGCTAATCGACTCGTTCATGTGAACTGTTCTGATATCGTAACGTCACGCGGTGTGACGTCAACAGCGCAGCAGTGAAAAGCGCAAGCGGCGGGCGACGCCGCAAATACAGCAACAAAGAAGCGTACCTCACCGCGCTTGCGGTTCTTCTGCGCTTCGCCAGATGGCACCAGGGGCGCTTTCTCCGGCGTCGCGCTGCGAGGCGGGAAAGCATTCTCTCTCCACTCTTTCCTTCAGCCGGGTTGGCGTCGCTGCAGAGAAACCGATGAACAGTACTTCGTTTTTCGCACAGTGTACACGAATTGCAAGGTGGAAATAAGTTTACGTATTAGAGTGGTGTTATTTTTTGCACTAGAAGCACAGCAAACTTATCACGTTTTACCATGCCCCGTGCTTGTGTTGGTGGTGGTGGAATTTTCCAAAAGAAGCGCGAATACTTGAAATATGAAGCTGTCTGTATATTTCCTTCTCTGCGGTGGGCATACGCGTCGCTAATGTTTACTCGAATTTAAGTATTTTTGATTGACCAAAGCCATTAGCAAATTGCGCCCGCGTGTTACAGCTCCCATGATCTATACAACCATCTATCTATACGCATGTGCCTAAGTGATGAGCAGATAATGAAATTATTTTAACTTTCTATTATTTCATTATTCATCGCCCGTTAACTTTCTCTTTCATTTGCGATTCAAATGCAGCAAAGTGTCTACGCGAGGCACTTGAGAACCTGAGGTGTTATCGTAGATAAATATGCCATTAAATTTTTTTATTCGAGTATATGTCCTCGCAACAAGCCCTGATCGCTTTTCTAAGAGAGTTTTTTCAGCATATTTAGCCCCAAGGTCATTTATCAGCTGTGTATTATCTCAGTTTTGTTGATGAATCTCGAAAAATAAAAATAATTAACAGGGTACTATCGTGCTTCAGAACCTCATAACCGTGTATACCATTGTGCCTACCAACAAGGAGGTTACATATAATACCTGCATCGAGAATAACACGACTAACGTACGAAGCTTAAGCCTGCCGTCGTCGTTTGAAGGACATGGACAGTTTCAAGCCACGTGCGTTATTATGCAACTACCTTCGCCCGTCGTTCGACGAAGACACGGTCGCGTAATGACTTAAAATTAGCCTTAGCTGTTGCAATCATACATGCACTTTCTGCGTGGCTATTGACGTCAAGCCATGCTCGGCCACTCTCGAATCGCTGTGTGCGCGCGACGCGCATGCGCACTACGTTGAATGTTCGGGCTTTCACTCTCTCTCGCTTGGTGCTGCCATCGAGAGGCAGTGATCGTAAAAAAAAAAGCGCGATTTTCATTTGAGTCACGTCGATGCGCGAGAGCCGCAACCCTATACAGATGAACTCTCCGGAATTCAGGAACATACACATGTTCATTGCGCAATGCATTTAGTTTACATCTGCAATACTGCATGCGCGGCGCGTCGCGGCAAAGCGTTTAGCACTGCTCGTCTGTGCGGAGCGTCATTAATAGCTTCCTTTGCAGCCCGTATTTTTTACTCCGCTGTCATCACTCCTGGAGCAATATGTCGCGCTTAATTTGATTTCGATTATGTTTTTTTTTTGCTCTATATGTGCATTTCTTCAGCATACTTTCAGTTCTGTGTGAAAAGCGTACGATGTGCGCACCATGCTATGGTGTATAGACAAAAAAAAAAAGCTCTTACAGTCGCGTTTCTTTTATATTTCTTTAGTTGTTTTTGGATTCAACGCGCATGGCAAAAATAGTGGTTTTGTCAGCGCGGTGGTGTGCGTTTGGCAACGTAACACAGTTTCATCATACTGTGCCGGTTTTTTCCACTGCACTGCCATCGTACACATTCTCTCCTTGTATGCTAGTATACACATTTTTGCACATACGGTGGTTTCTAACTCAGTGTATATGAAACAAAAGCAGCAGATCTGCAGTAGTATACTTGCAATTCATTCGTCATGCTAACTAATCCACTACAAGGAGTCCGAGGATCGTTACAGACTTCAGTTATCTATTATGTCAATAATAAAACCATACTTGGTGGAATACATTTCACCACTGTATGCAAGAACGACTGTTTTCATCCGAAATAAAGGCGACATGAATTTGCCAGGACACGAAAAGCGGTTGAACAAAACTATATCTATAGTAAATGGCCTCGCCGTAGTTGACAGTATCAATACTCGCAGCTGAGCTCGCAGACATTATGCGTAGCAGCAAGTAGAGTGCAGCTTCTCGCGCGACGTATGTGACGAAAGAGATATGGAGTAGGATAAAAAAAAAGGCATCAATTCTCCCTTTCAGACACAGTACATCCTAAAGCCGCATTGCTCTGGTTAAGCCAGAAGGTAACTGAAGCTTCGCTGCTGCTCTAAATGCGATGCGAAGCCGTCCTCATTGGCGTGTTCTTTTGTGAACTGTGTTAATGATCACCTGGCCCGCATTCAAGAGACGAGAGTTTCTTCGCGAGCGCTTATTGAAAACCAACTCGTTCGCAAATCCAAGCATTCGCGCGCGATCTCTGAATGAAGTGTGTTTTTATCGTCCGCCCCGAGCCATTACTCTATAAACGTAACACTTTACAGGCCATATTTTACACCGGCGGTAAAGAGGGCGAGAGAAAGCGCCGCAGAGCGCGCGCGAGCAACGCGTACAAATACTGCGGGGTCGTTTGCGCGCCAGTAAATAGCGAATAGCGTGGGCCATTTACGTGCGTGGTAACTTCTGACATGCAGCAAGCAGCAGCACTTCGGCGAGCCTGCTTCTGCTGGTTTTATGACGACTCTTCCGAGCGCGCGCTCTCCCAGAAACACTCGCTGCCTCCGAGGACAGAGGCACCCAAAGGGTGGTCCGCGTCGCCACAAACTTCAACTCCTGCTTCTAGACGAAGAAGCCGGAAGAAGAGTTGCCCCGAACAGAAGACCCTGCCATTTCCAGCACTCATCGCTGGATGAACGCGAAAATTCAATGTATTTCGTCAGGACTACGGACGGAGACACAACGCGCGAGAAGCTTGTCGCTTGGTCTCCAGATGGCGGTACGTGCTTCGTGAGCTCGCCATTCTCGGGTACTGCGTTCTCGACGGACCGCCGGCTCTCCCGGGGGCTCGGTGACGAAGACGAGGAGGAAAAGAAAAGAGAAGGAGGAGGCATCTCTTTCTGTGCTAGACTAGGAAGAGAGAGAGAGGGGGGAAGACGTGTCCGATCGAACAGTGGTGTGTGTGTGTGGGAAAAGGGAGAGAAAAGCTCTGTGGAGCGCGCACTGGCTGGAGAGGGGGTTCTATTCAGGAGGAGGAGGAGAGGGCGCCCGAGGCGGTGGTGGCGGCGGTGGCGGCAGCATCGGCGGCGCAGGCAGGCAGGCGCTGCGAGGGGTCGCCGCCTAGAAAACGAAAGCGGAGCTCGGCAGCAGAAAAGAGGGAGTCGCGCTCAAACAGTGATCATTGGGGAGCGCGCCGGGATGCCGCGGCTCGCCGCCACGTCGTCCTGCCGCCGCGCCGTAGCGCGCCGCCGTGCCGGCCGCAGTCCGGCGGCCGCCCCGAAGTGCACGTGCGTGCGCGGGAGCACCTCCCGCGCCGGCCTCAGCCGCAGTGGTGTGTGACTACAGCCATGCGACAGCAGCACCGCAGCTCGTCCCCGCCGAGACGGGCGCGTCGGCCCGCTTCGTCGTGCACTTCGCCTGCAGCAGCATCATCGAGCACGGTCCTGGCAGCCAGCATGGGCTGATGCGTAGCCCGCGAGGACACGGCGTGTCGCGTGTGTGTGTTTGTTTTTTCGGGAGACGAAAAACGAGAGAGAAAGAAGAGAGGTAGAAGAACCTTAGCGCTGTACTACGAGTCTTTTTTTTTCTCCTCCGCATCGTCGTCGTCCTGGTGGTAAAGAAGTGTCTACTAGAGGCCAAGCACTTTTCCCCTTCTTTTTCCAACTCATCATCGTCGGCACTCGGAGTTCTTCTCGGACGGAGCCCCTGACCTGAGCCCGTCATCGGACGCTGTCGAGTTCCTCTTCCTCTTGGAGCCGTAGCGAAAAACCGGAAAACCAGATCGACTTGTTCGAAGCTTCTTCTTCAGCGCCACTTGTTTGGACACAGCCGCGCAACTTGGGACTGTCCCTCAGCTCTGCCGCGACGCCGCGCCCACTGTAAGTACTATACATGCACCGTATACTTGTACTGCATTATAGTGCCACGCTGATTGTTCGTCATGATTTCGCGACGTTTCGAATCTAGTGCGTCCTCGCGTCTTTTCGTGCGCCGTTCGCGGCCCGCGCGGAGTCGAGGTCGAACGCCGGTCGCTCGCCTGTCCGGCCGCGGCCGATATTTACGAGAACGGTAGCGCCGCTTTTTAGGGCCTTTATACGACGGCCGGCCACTCTCCTCGCGAGAGCGGCGCCGGCGCTCTGCGCGGCGTGGGCCCTTCGGGAACCGTCGGTGCGGTTTTAAAGATGGCCGGATAAATACACGCTGTCGGCGTCATTATACGGCTTGGCTGCTGTAATTTATACGCACCCATAAAACGGACGCTTCCTGCTTTATTTTGCTGCTGCCGCACACTCGGCCGCTTGCGCGAAGAAGGGACACCGGTCTGGCCCCAGGAACGGTGTCAACGGCGTGCTGCGCTGACGATCTTTCTTGTCACGCCTTTGGTCTTGTCTTTTCTTTTTCTGGGCCAAGTGTCGCGGCAATTGGCGATCGTTTAGACACATACACCGGACGCCTTTAATTGGGCCCTTATTTTCCCAGGGACCAGTTTCGTTTTGTGTGGGGTTCATTCATTTGGTTCTTTGCCGTTTCGTTGGCTGCGATTTTGGTTCGACGCGGAATAACTGATCACTAGTTATTAGGGAACGGCTTGAGTAAATCCGCTTCTCGGTGATTTCTGGTTTATTGGCTGCGGCCGCGACGTCTGTAGCCATCGTTGTGCATTCGTCTAAACGGTAGCACGACAGCAGAGAGCCGGCTATAAGCTGTTTACAAGCATTTTTTGATACTTTTCCATAAATATTTTAAGCGTTAAACTTTAAAACTCCGTTTTGTGTAGCTTCTTGTTATGCATATCCCCTTCTTCGTAACGTAAGCAGCATCAGTGGCTTCCTTACACAATGAATGACTTACAAGTGCAGAAGAGAAGAGGCTTCGGGATTGTTTTTCAAGATTGTGCATATAGGCAGGCGCGCAGTTGTGGCCCATCTTTCGAATGCTGGACATACCGCGCTGTCTGCACAAGCTCATCGTGGGTGTTAAGGAAATTTAGCCCACGCGAGTTACTGAGGTTATGCTGCCATTTCCCGTCATGTTATTTTTGTCTATGTCATTAACGCGCATGACATAACGCTGGGCCCATACATAAAAGTGAGATAACTCCTCTCTGTTCACTACACCTAGCTTCCCCGGCGAAGTTCCTGCTGTGCCACTGCCGATGACTGATCTGATACGTGGTCTAAGCTATGTGTATGGGGCCAGCGAGTTAGACTGTTAGTGCCCTGCATGTGCGACCGCCAGTGTCCGCTTTAAGAGTGTAAAAACTGCTAATGGTCATAGAGGTCACGACCAGGGTCCCCACGACGACACCCAACAACGCATTAGCTCCAGTGACCTCCGGATCATGTTTCAGCGACGTCGGTTTAATGGCCCTGTTTACGGGAAAGAGACGCCGCGGTAAAATGTGAACAGAGCACCGAAAGCGCGCACGTAGAGTTTATTGGCATCGGCGCGCAAAACACTGCACATCTGCAGGGTTCTGTGCTTTGGGGCGCTGTTGTGTTGATGTTAAATTAATGTCCTCGTATATAGAGTTCACATCGCTGCCATGGGGGCGCGGCAAGGGGACGCGGTTTCCGGTGATCGTTCAAGGATGATGGGAGTCGGCTGCAATCGTACCCTCGTTTGCAAGCCTCCTCACTGTAGCTGCGGAATCTCTGCGGTGAGGGATAACGTATAAAGTCGGTCCAGGCCCTGCGCTCAATGTAGACCCTGGATCAGAGGTCACCACACGACTGGAAGTGATGTATGCATGTTTCGATGATATTACGTAGTACCCGCCGCGAGTAACGAGTGAGTGAAACCATTCTTTTAGGCTTATCTCTTTCTGTCGTCCCGTATTTGCATGTCATGATTGCTAATCAGGCTTACATGCACGGTCGCTCATTCCATGCACTGCATGATTGCTTTTCAGCAGGTTCTGCAACGTACAGGCAGTTCGCGTACGTACTGTGCGATAGACTAGCTTGGCTTCGGGTATGTTGCCTGAGTAACATGAGTGTATCAGCCTCTCATTAGTATGCATGTTCCGTTAATGCAATACTAAGCTTCACTCATCGCTCGTGTAGCGTTATCAGCAGTGTCGCTGACGTTATGGGATTGGCGGGCACTCATTTCATTTTCCTCCCTTATCTTTATTCGGTTTCGTGAATGACTCTAGCAGCTGCGTAAGCGGGCAATTAAGACGTCGTCAACGAGATAACGATGTTTTAACGTCTTCACCCTTGCGCTGGCAAATGTTTTGACGTGCACTCAGCGGACGCTTACGTCGCGGAAAGACACGCGTGCCTTGGAAGTCAGAGCGATGAGCAGCGCTTCTAAGCACCGGCTTACGTGGTGTTACGTATAGAACGGCTGCCATTGAAGAGCCCCGGCGCGAGTAACGCGGTAGTTATCACCACATCAGATCGAGTCGTATATGGGCGATGAAAAGAGAGTTGTTTATGGCGACCATTAAGCATTTCTTGTGGGCCGTGTATATTTATACGCGTACGGACATTTATTTGATAGGCAATAAACGTGTCTTTTTTTTTTTGCAGCTGCACCTCTGATGGTGTTAACATTTATGTACACTTGGGAGATAATATCTTGGCCCATGTGGCGTATGTTTCCGCGAAAATGGAGACGTCATTAATTTGGCATTCTCTTTTCGAAACTTTACAGCCTTAAAGCCTCATGGCCTAACAAAACTGCTTAAGAATGCAAGAAACGTTCTTTAAATAAGCATGCATAATTGCGGCCAAAATTGACTGATGCGTTTTTAAGGTGCTCCCTTTAGGCCTATATAATCAGCTCGGATTAATGTGCTCTAAAGCGGTTAATTTTTGCAGAAACTTCGTGAGCCGCTTTCTTCCAGTATCCTATGCTCTAATTTTCATTGGAGAGAATCTAACCACCACACACCCCCCCCCCCCCAAAAAAAAGCAACAATGGTCGTGCTCGGCCGAAACGATTGCAGTGTAACTTCAAAGCTGTGTTTACTATACCTTGGTCGTGCACATAATACCTGTGCTGCACTTCGATAATTTATCTCCACCGCCTTTTCGGTGTACACATTTGTTTTAAGGCAGACCGCGAAGGAATATTCGGAGACCTGAAATGTACCTGTTCATACGAAACGAATACATCGTTCATATGAGTCACAGTTTGGCCGGTTTTTGCTGCGCTGACATATACAAATACAAAGGAGTTTGTACGTAAATGTCATATATGACATATATATGGCAAATGAGTTTGGTTCTCAGCGTTTACAGTGGAGCCGTGACGGTTCTCCTAAAAGCGTCCCGAAAGGCGAGGACAAGGATTCTCCAAACCTTAGTAAGTTTTTCCAGCTTAAGATGTGCCCTAAGTGCTTCATTACGCGGCTATAAGAAACAAAGTCCGTTGCTTGACTACGTGTGGCAAGAACGGTATGTATGAGTAAATGCTCGTACACGCTGTTGTTTGTATAAAGAAAAAAATCAGGAACATGCGATAGTTGGTGCAGGTATTACGGTGTAGATGCTCTCGAAGAAGGATTGCTGGGAAGATGGCATGGGGTCTTGAAGCCGCGTTAGTCCGCTCGAGCAGCATCAACGAAATGACTCTCACTCGAAAGTCGCTGGATTTAGGCCTCCTTTGCAGCAGCTACATCGCAAAGGTCATTAGTTAACGCGCTTTTACGCTTCGGGTCGGCTTTAACACACCTTTTTTACACGTAATCGCAACTGAGAGGAATCACCTCTAACTTGGTTTCTTTTGATCACCACTCGTGTGCTATATCTTCTCAAGAAACTCGCTTTGTGTAAGGAAGGTGCTGCTGCCGTTCTGCACGGACTTCTCACTAATTCCACTAGAACGTTTTGGCGGGCTAGTTGGTTAAGCATCCTCTATTGAATAGCACGAACACAGAAAAACACAAGAGACGAGGAAACAGACGAACGGAGCGCTGTGTTCGTCTGTTTCCTCGTCTCTTGTGCTTGTCTGCGTTCGTGCTGCGCTTTGTTCGTCTGTTTCCTCGTCTTTTGTGTCTGTCTGCGTTCGCGCTGCTCGATACAAGATTCACTAACTCGTATCAACCAAGAGAGAACTTGGACGTGTAGCATCGGCGCACAGAATCGTTTCTCGTCCCATGTATGGCCAGCACCCTCATAACGCGGTCGCTGTTCCCGAGATGCCAACTCCTGCTACGTTTACGTCAGCGCGGCACAGCGTATGTGCAGGTTGTTCTGGGACGTGCGTTTCACCACGCGTAGCTGGAAAGCATGCGGTATGCACACGCGCATACTGATGCTTGCACGCCTCGCTGTGTGCACGGTTAGACTTCAAGGCCGAGTCTCCCTTCATTCGGTGCAGCCACGTTTATATAACTATGTCCTATACATAATACGCCCCCCTCCCCCCTCCTTTTCTGTTCAGTATCTTTCCGATCGGCTGTTTAACCGCGACTGTCGTGGCTGCCCATGCAGAGGGCGCTGCGCGCAGCCTCCCTTTCTTGCCCCCCTTTTATGTTTTTTTTTTAATCTACTGCGTGTCCATGGCGGCCTGCTCTATTATTTACTGCGCTGTGGGCTGCCGTTCATTTCCGTTTTCTTGCAGTGTTGCTTTCTATTCATTTTCCTCGTCCGCAACCTTTCTTTTCTGGCGGCTTGCCCCGTCTGTCTGCCTCGTGCGCCCTGTGCTAGTTGCTGCGTGGTTAGCGAGAACGGCGCGCCTTCCTATATAGCTGGACGTTGGTGAGGGACTGACCGGCCCGCCTGGCTCCGTCTTGGCGATGCCTATCGGCGACTGAAAGACGCATGCGCGAGAGCGCGGAACCCTGCACGGCGACGGCTCTCGAGAATGCGTGCGAGCTTTTCGGGGACACGTATGCGCGTTGCTCGTTTACGGCTCGTTTGGGCCGCCGCCGCGGCGACAACGAGTGCGGGTCGCCTGTTGTGAAAAAAGGCCTCCCCCCTTTTTTCCACCGGTCTCTTTAGAGCGGGTATCTGTTTATCTTTTTTACTGCCTCGCAAACGATCTGATCGGTGTCAGCGAGCCAGTGTTTCTCGTAAGAGACAGCGTTTGCTAAACGGAAAGCGTGTGTCTCCGGTGGACTGGGGGTATATAGCTGTCGTGCTTGTGTGTGTGACACTATCGCACACACACAGACACCACAAATCTGCAGCCCGAAAAATTCATGATCCCCTCGCGGATTCTGCATCCTATCTCTGAGGCTTTAAGAGGAAAGGTCTGGGCTCTAATTTATGTACTGGAATGATGGTCATGTGGTATGCTCGCTCCTATTTGCCTCGACACTGGTGTTGCCGCTACGATGTTTCTGTGGTTCATGTATTGGAAGCCACTCTGTGCCGCGTTTTTCTCGCTATAAACATTTTCTAGAATAAATATCCTGATCTTTTCTCTCAGCTTTTTTCTTCGTAAGACGCTGCAAGCTGTGGTGTTCGTAGCATTGAACTGCGCGCAGCGCTTATGTAAGTTGACTAGACAATGTAATTTGGCTAGACATGACTCGCTGTGAGAGAACAGTTACCAGAACTCTTGTATGTTGAATCAACGACTCGCGAAAACTCCTCCCTTCTTTGAGTGCGCTTTCAAGAAAGGGCTCGATCATCTCTGCTTCAATTTGGTTTATGGGGGTTTAGCGTCCCAAAGCGACTCAGGCTATGAGAGACGCCGTAGTGAAGGGCTCCGGGAATTTCGACCACCTGGGGTTCTTTAACGTGCACTGACATCGCACAGTACACGGGCCTCTAGAATTTCGCCTCCATCGAAATTCGACCGCCGCGGCCGGGATCGAAACCGCGTCTTTCGGGCCAGCAGCCGAGCGCCATAACCACTCAGCCACCGCGGCGGCCTCTGCTTCAATTTAGGTCCTGTTAATACTTTCCTCTGGCTTTCTCAGTGCTGGGTCGCGGAACACCTATGACCGTGTCCAGCATCTGGCATTTCCTTACGTGTGTATTCTTTGAATTCTTGGCGTCGAATTGAATACCCGAGCTGCATTCGCGATCTGCAAACACCTCCTGGGCCGCCGCGGTGGCTCAGTGGTTACGGCGCTCGGCTGCTGGCCCGAAAGGCTCGGGTTCGATCCCGACCACAGCGTCGAATTTCGATGGAGGCGAAATTCTAGAGGCCCGTGTACTGTGCAATGTCAGTGCACGTCAACAACCCCAGGTGGTCGAGATTTCCGGAGCCCTTCACTACGGTGTCTCTCATAGCCTGAGTCGCTTTGGGACGTTAAACCCCCATAAACCATAAACCAAACACCTCCTTGTGCAGAGCCCAGATAGCCAATTACGTTTTGCATGTTCTGTTTGCAGATGCCTAGGAACCGGCAGCAAATGCCGCGTAAGCACTGTGACAGCGTAGATGTTTCGTGGATCTGCTCACGGAGGTTTTGTTTGCGCAGTACCGTTTGTTACATATTCCCGGTTATGTGTATTCCGGTTGGATTAAGCGAGCGCTTCAAATCGCGTTCGCCAAACTGGAAGAAAGGCATCTGGCCACCCAAACACAGCTGCTGGCAATAATTTAGAGGTTTAGCATTAGATGAGGGGTGTCTTGCAAAGCGCGCCTGGAGTCGCCTATCACACGCTGCCTGGTCCACAGACCCGTTATTACAGAATATTACATAGTATACACTCGGTAGATTCGCAAACTAGAAAGATATTCGGGGCTGTCACGTTTACACACATCGATAGTGCATATTCGCGCCATCATTGATCGCGTTTTTTCTTCTTCTTTCAAGTTCAGAAAACCCGGACAGGAACTTCTAGATTGCGCGGCTGCTGCGACGTCGCTGGTAGTGAAGAACTGCAGCGGGAATTTTGAATGTTTTGTACACCACATTTTTTGGCCATCAAAACTAGTCGGTGCGGGCGCAGGAAGGATTTTACACTAAGATTCTACAGTGCGTAGGAAGAGTAAGCCAGCAATATCAACGTCTTCGTGCATCATCTCACCGCCTTCTTTAGTTTTTTCACACTTACAAGTAAGCACATTCCGATTGAGCTACGCGGCATTCGCTACTGGCAGCCGATAGATGGCGTTAGGTGGAAATCTCAGAGGAAGCTTCTCAAGTTCTGCAGGCATGTTCACACGAAACATTGATCTAGTATACACTGTAGACTTCGTTTGAATCGCTTCGTTCCACGTTATGACATCCTTGAGCACGAGCGTATGCGTGCCTAACGAGTTGTTATCCCGCTATTATGCACCGTGGACGCAATTCAACACTCCGTTATATCCAAAATAACCAACGGTATTAAATAATATGGAGCCTGAACAGCGCTGTAAAAGCGTCAAATGAAGCGACTGCAGTGACACGCCAAAGCGAAATTTCATGTCACAAGCCAGGGCAGAAACACAGTGCACGCTTACCGCGCCGCCTGATGCTTCCGGCGTGCGGATCGAAGCCGCGACTGGGGGCGCCGTGGCTTGTATTCTTCACTGACGTCATCCGAAGCGTTGTCCGCATTGTACCAGCGTTTTGAGACGGAGTATACATGGGCGCGCATATCGCGCAGGGTGAGTGCTCGCAGGCGTCTGGCCTTGGGTCTCCAGCATGCATGCAGTGATGGCAAGCGCACAGCTCGAAAGCATCGCGACAGGGTTTGTTCATTTTCCTTTATCTCTCTTTCTTGTTTATTTCATTGAGCGTCATGCAGGTGCGTTTTCCGGCGCTCGCACATACGCGTACATGTGTGCACTGTGCGACTCGCGGCAATGCTTATCGCGGATGGTTTCGAACTGCAAAAATTCAATGCGGAGTGTGGAACTCCGTGCGTGGAGCTATATACGAGAGGATTGTGTAGAAATAGGGAGGGCAGCCGGTTGTACTCGTATATTATTTCCGTTCTTATCGGAAGTACCACGTGAGACGCTCCGCGGCCACATGTACAGGTGCCACTGACAGCGGGAGTTGTTGATTGAAGAACCTGGTTTTTTAATGTCGTCTGCGGAACTGTGGATGGTATGTCATCATCAGCCTGACTGCGTTCACTGCAGTACAAAGGAATCTCTCATACCTCTCTAATTAACCCTGTCCTGTGCCCGCTGCGGTCACCTCATCCCCGCAGACTTCTTTATCTCGTCCGCACATCTAACTTTCTGCCGTCCCCTGCTACGCTTGCCTTCTCTTGGAAATCGGTTATCTTGCCTTCGCATTACATGCCCTGCCGTTGCTCATTTCTTCCCGATTTCGACTAGGATGCCCTTAACCCGCGTTTGTTCCCTCACCCACTCTGCCCTATCCCGGTATCTTAACGTCACACCTATCGTTTCCTTTCCATAGCTCGCTGTGTTGTACTTAACTTAAGCTGAACCCTTTTCGTTAGCCTCCACGTTTCTGCCCCGTAGGTGAGTACCGGTAAGATACAGCTGTTGTACACTTTTCTCTTGAGGGATATTGGTTAACTGCTATTCATGATCGGAGAGAACCTGGCATATGCGTTCCACCCCATTCTTATCCTTCTAGTCATTTCCCTCTCACGGTCCGGATCAGCGGTCACTACCTGTCCTGAGTAGACGTATTCCTTTACCACTTCCAGAGCCTCGTTACCAATTGTGAACTGCTGTTTCCTTGCTAGACTGTTGAACATTACTTTGGTTTTCTGCGGGTTAATTTCTAGGCCCACCATTCTGCTCTGACTGGTGTTACGATTCGCGCAGTAACGTCAGTCTACAGCGAGTAATGCCCTCACCCTGATCTAGATAGATGTAACCTCTTTCGATATTTCGTGGTCATGCTGCAGAGTCGTGCCGACGGCAAGGCATGCTATTGGTCGAAGGATAATTGTCTCGAAACGCGCGCTAATTGCAGAATGTTTCACAGTTTGGCGCATGCTCGATGATGTTTCTTGGTCTACGGCTGCCAGCCACAAACGGTACAGCGTATATAGTCTAACCCTGACGTATCCGCTGAGTCCTCATCAGCAAGCTCATTGATTTTGCACGAGCGAAACCGGAGATAACCGATCAGATTGCCTGCTTTACACCGTCAGTGTAAACTTCATTCGAATTCAGTGTGGCAGCTCGTATGTGTCGCATACGCATTGAATAAACTCCCGCTTAAGCTCCATGTCGAAGATCTCGTCTTCTAGTGGTCTAAACGCACCCACCCCCTCCCAACCCCCATCTCCGTTTCGACAGGTAACAAATGTATACAGCCGCCGCGGTGGCTGAGTGGTTATGGCGCTCGGCTGCCGGCCCGAAAGACGCGGTTTCGATCCCGGCCGCGGCGGTCTAAGTTCGATGGAGGCGAAATTCTATAGGGCCGTGTACTGTGCGATGTGAGTGCACGTTAAGGAACCCCAGGTGGTCGAAATCTCCGGAGCCCTTCACTACGGCGTCCCTCATAGCCTGAGTCGCTTTGGGACGTTAAACACCCATAAACCCAAACCCACAAATGTATATAAAATGAGCGGAAAAAGAAACAAAAGCTGCTGTGGAGCAACCTTTAAGCACCCATTACGGAGACACAGACGAGCCAACGAACGACGCTCCTTTTTCCCTCTCCCTCACGCGTAGTACGTAGAAAACGTCAAGTGGGCACCGCGTCGGCCGGCATTCGTTTTATGCGCGTCTGTTACAAGACATAAAACGTGTCGTGTCCGATTATATGGCTTGATAACGCCGCATGTGACGCATTCGCAGCTACGGGTACCACCGTGCTTGAGTATACAACGGGCGGCGTGCGCGGGCCATGCGAGTGCAGTGGCACGTCGCATTGTCGCCAGTGCCTTTATCCATCTTTCGTCCGATTAAATAGCGATCAAACGACCACCCCGCTGTGTGTGATTGAATTCTGTCTCGTTCTCCGTTTCGGTCGTAATACATTTTGGGGTTTCGAGGCGCTGACAGTAACAGGAAGATGTGTCCGAGACGCGCTATTATGTCCGGCATGGCCTGCTTATGGCGGCAGCAAGCCACGCCTGCGGATGAATTTATTATTACCCGCGTTATGGGATGTCATAACTTATGATGAAGCTGTTCGCGTGCGAACGCCAGGTCTATATAATTCGTGACGCAAAGTTTTAGTGTCTCTGTGCTGCTCGATCAACAAGCAGCTGCTAGTGGATCGACTGGTATACTTAAGTAGCGAACGGTGGAGTGCGTGCAGTCTGCTGCTTTCTCTGCGGCCTTGATTATCTTTAATGATCGCAAAGGACCTCTGCAAAGCGATGAATTGCGATGGCCGAACAATGTTCTTTTTTTTTAAATTTCTCTCTATCGTAAAACTGACTGGGCTGAGAGGAATATGAAAAAGCAGGGACTCTTTTAAGGGAGCGGTTAAAAGGGGATTTAAAAGAAGGAAGACACGCGGAAATGTTCTGAGAATTTAACGGACATCTCTCAGCTAGTAAGGAGTTATGGATGCATTGAAATAAGTTAAACAAGATAGATAAGGCGTATGTTCTTTTCTCCGTCCGCTAAGCCGCGGACATTCTTCGCCCCGAATCACGTGCCATCCACCAAGGGATCCTACTTTGACCTGTTAGATCAAACACGTATAGAAACCGTGCCTCAGTCTCCTGGAGCACTGGGCTTCGTGGCCAAACCGTGTGCCCTGTCGTTATAAGTTGCCTTTGGGATTCCATAGTGCGCCGTACGAGAGTGGCATACCCGATGCAATATGGCTCGTGGCGGTGTGCAGGCAGAAGTGCAGCGCGTACTCGGCTGACGCAATTCCTCCCCCTCCAGGTGCGGCGTGCGCCCACCGTCGGTGCCGTAAGCGCGGCGAGCGATGAACGGCGGCGCCGGCGGCAGCCTGTACGAGGAGACCGCCGCGAGCCGCTCGAGCCTCGAGGCGCCCCAGCCGCTGCACATCCCGGCCAAGCGGCTCGCGTACGGCCAGGCCGACTGCGGCGTCGACCCGATGGCCGCCGGAGGCGTCATCCGCCAGTCGCCCTGGGCCTCGCCCTGGCCCGGCGCCGACGCCTTCGACGCGGCGCCCCACCACGCCGCCTACCAGCAGGGAGTGGTGCGGGACTCGGCCAGCTACTTCTACCCGGCCGCCGACCGCAAGCCGTTCAACCTGTGGCCCGCGGCCAAGGGCTACGACCTGGGCCCGACGGCCGCCGACGCGTGCCAGGCGGCCTACTCGGCGCAGGCCTGGTGCCCCTACCCGGCGGCCGCGTACCCGGCGCCGCAGGCGGCCCGCGTCGTCGAGCCCGCGTACCTGCAGGCGGCCGAGGAACAGCAGCAGCAGCAGCAGCAGCAGCAGCAGCACCGCGTGGTGCCCCCCGCTCCGCCACCTCCGCCTCCGCACCCGGCACCGCCGCACCCGGCGCCGCCGCCGCCGCCGCGCAGCGACGCGTTCGCGGCCTACTCGGACGGCTACGGCCTCAGGGCGGCCGCCGCGGCGGAGGCGCACGGACCGCCGCCCTACGTGCCCGTCAGCACCGGTGAGTGTCTTCTCGTCTAGTCCGTAGTCTCGCCCCAGGGACTGCATGGGCCTGGAGCACCTGCAGTGCATGAATGCGAGGCACAAGTGAAAAAAAACATTTCCGGTCGGTGTAGCGTTCGATGGCGGCGACCAAATTTCCAGATATTCAACTGGTTCTAAATTTTCAAGGCTTCCTTGTTCACTCCTGCATGCCCGTCGTAATGAAAGGCTATTCTGCATTAGCAATTTGGTCCGACTCACCTACCTTTTCTGAATTTGGGGTGGCCGAAAATACGCAGGTAATAGTGGTAAAGGCTGATCGTAGCATAGGAAACCAGTATTTTGCAGTCGAAATTGCATTACGGCATATATAGAACAAGACTTGGGACACTGGTGGGTGAACCCTGGAATGGGAAACGCCGTTCGTTTTTCTTGCGCGGTGCTGCGAACCAGGAGTCCATGGGGCGTTGAAAGACGCGCAAACCTTGCAGCGTATGTGCTGGATTGTGTCTTCCGCCGCCGCGACCGTATTATGGGGCCCGGCGGGTTGGTATGCATGCGTATGTTGTGACGTCATAGGCATGAATCTCGGGGTGAGTGGGGGGCGTTGACGCTGAATGCACACTGGCGATTGCACGATGGTGAACGGGCTCGGAGGTAATACTAAGCCCGGCATGTCCTTCGCTTTTTTTTCCCCCGCACTGCCATCCACAGAGTAAGGAGTGCTCTTTCATAGTTTGTTATGCTGCCCGATTGCGACCGAGAGTAATTGACTCCCGACTATCAGGGGTATTTAGACGCGTACCAAGACGATTTCATTTTGGACTGGTAACAACTTAAACACTCATACTGGAGTGACAGAAGGACAGAGATGCCTCTGGACATCTGTTTCACAGAAATAAAGGTAGTTTTGGGCTGTAGAGCAATACATAACGCAACCACCGTGGAAGCAAGCATTAAGTAATAAATTTTTTCTCCGGTCCTCTTCTCAGGCCCAAGGGCGTGCATATATACGTTACTGTCTACACGTCGCGTGACAAGGCGGGGCTTTGTGCGCGGTGTCAGGAAATTGTGCTCGCATGTCTGGACTGTGGACAAGAGGCCATCGTCTCTAGCTGCGGATGTTTGCTCACAGCTCTGGATTGTCATTTCATTAGTGTGAAGCCTTTTCAGCTGTCACTGCGTGCCAAACGCGGGCCCAGCATTTTCCTCAGCCTACAAACCTTTAATTATCTGCGCGCGGTCGCAATCGGAAATTCCTCCAGCCTGCAAATATATGAAGAAAAAAAAGTAATCAAGGCACAAAAAATTGGGCCTGCATGTATATGTCTAGCTCAGGGAAGTCCTCTGTATAATTATCAAGTCACACACTCTCTGTCGGCCTTTTTTGTTGTTGTGGTTAATTTCGTAACCACTGCGGTTTCCTTTAGTATATAGTGCAAGGCAGTTACTGACGTATGCAGCTGGAGCACACGATCTGCCAATTGAACTTCCTGCCTGTGCCCGTTAAATGAAGTGGTCACATTTGTGGGTAACGTCGGACCGCATGCATGCTGTGTACTTGCACGTTTTGAGCAGGTTTTGGGGAAGCCTCTGTTTCGAAATGTGCCTTCAGAAATAGGATTGCTCAGACTCGCGAGATGTACTTTTAAACGGACGCTGAGATTAACTCCATCCAAATTTTGACCTGAGTAGAATTCGGTTGTATGGATCTCTCCGACTATGTCGATGTTTGTTAGGCAGCAAATTACGCATTTATTGCTAAAATAAAATGGATTTAAAAGGTGAACTTTTCTTTTCGGTACTGGATTCAAACTTGATACGTCAAGGCGCAATAAAGACTCCGTGATCACCGTTTGGGAATCAATGGAGGTGTAGCCTGGCCTCAGGGATTCGCCGTAAAATGCCTTGACGCACTGCAGTTTACGTTCGAAAACTGGTGTTAGTGGCGACACCTGCATTCAATTTTTTTAACCTTTTCTAGCTTGCAAAAGCTCCGTTTCCAGTAAAAGCAATGCCTTTTATGATTAGAATGCGATAGCCTATCAATACAGGCTGACTTGAGTTTGTCCTTCAGAGTTCCTTTAAATGACTTAGTCTATGTCTATTTAGTTAGTCTATTTCTAGTCTATTTAGTTAGTCTATTGAAGACGTAAACTCCGCGAACATTTTTCTGTATGCCTTTACCCTTGGCTCTGTGAGGCTAGATTTATTGCGCGGTGCTTATCCTAAACAAACACTGTTGAAAAAGCAATTATTTCAGCGATGTAGTGTCCGTGCAATGCAAGATTTTTGGTCACATGTGTGCCTAGAAAACTTGCTGAAGCCTCGAACTGCGGAGAGGTCGAATTCAGCGATACTACAGCGAAAATACGCGAGAATTCAGTGATACTACAGCGAAAATACGCGAGATATGTCGCTGCCTTTTGTCACCGTGATAACTAAATTTGTTTAAATGCGAACCCTCGATAGGCGTTCTTTCGAAACAAAAGCATCTCGCTTTGCTCTGCGGTACGTGTACGCAAGGGGAAACCGCGGCGTGGTGCACATACTGCGATCCTCGTCACAGAGTGCGCAGTGTGTCCTCGCAGCTGGTATACAGGGTGTTTCACCTAAGACTTTACACATTTCTTAAAAGCAGGCTTTTTGAATTAGCATTGTCATAGCATTGTCAGCGGTGTAGTACATCAGAATACAGCTAACACGTGGTAACTAACAGGCTGGTTAACTAATTTCGAATAGTTAACTATTACGGTTAGGCTCCGTAATTATTAAGAGGCGTGTAGCCCCACCATAAGTAGTATCCAGATCAGTTTTTTTGGAATTTCGAAAACGAGGATACCTTCGGCGTGTCCGCGTTTTCCAAATCCTAAAAACTGATCTGGATATTCCTTACGCTGGGCTATACGCCTCTTAATAATTCAGGAGCCTAGAAGTAATAGTGGAAAAGTGAACTATTCAATATTAGTTAAGCAGCCCGCTAGTTAGCACGTTAGTTGCATTCTGATATACGACACCGCTGACAATGCTATGCCAACAAAAAAAAAGCGCTCTTCTAACCCAAGAAAGGCTATTATTAAAAATTGTGTTAGATCCTAATAGGTGAAACACCCTGTATAGATCTCCTGTTATATGAACCGCGTCGAGGCTGGCGCTGCGGTGCTCAGCGGCACCGCCACAGTCTTGCCACAGCCCTCTCTGCTTGCTCCTCGGTTTGCAAAACGCTGTCAGCACTTACCGCTAATGCGCCACACGTCGTTTTCACTGCGCGCCGCCGCTCGGTTTCTTCAGCGGGGCATGCCGCTCGACCTGAAAGATTGCGGGAAAAGCGCAGCGTCCGACACGTCGCATGCATGCAGATGATCTTCCTGGCACCTTTTCTTTCTCTCTTTACTTCCCCCCGTTACCTGCCCCTGTGTGGCGGCTGCATTCGTTGGCAGGACTGGCGGGTAGGTATCTACGGGGGTGTGAGGAAAGATGGCGTCCTTCATATATCTCTGCCGAAAGCCGCGACTGTGGTATGAGGACGGATGAAGTCGGGCGTGTGGTGATGACGTCAGAGTCTGGGCTGTGCCGCGACATGCGTTCGTAGTTGACGCTGCATTTAAAAAAAAAACGTGATACGTGAGAGAAGAGGCGATTCTATTAGCGCTAGTAGGAAAAGAATAAAGAAGAGATGACAGCTACGGCACGAGAATGTTGCTCGAGACTTCTTTGCGCCGGTCCTGTAGTTTGCTTTTAGAAAATGAAGAGCAAATGGACGTGCGCTCACTGGTGCGGTGTCTGTGACGTAGTCTAAAGGTATACACAATAAAAAAAATAAAAAGGGGAGCTTACCTCTGTGTACTTACTGTGGCCGGAGTTCTGACTCCATTCTGCCTGCAGCCAAGACCATGCTGTCGAACCTCGTATATGCGTATACAGGTTTCCTACGGTCGGGACCGTAAAACTCGGGAACGTCTGCGAATGTGGGAAATGCAAACAGAAAGGAATAGCGGTTTATCCAAAACTATCTCAGTGACAATATATATTCATTTGTCTTATATTTTTTTATTCGAGAAGTGTGCCATGAGGCATAAGTATTTGTCTTATATGTGTCCATATGTGGATGTATCATATATGTGCGTCTAACCGATGAGGGGGAGCTTTGTGATGGATACCATTGGTTTACGGGATTCGGAGCTACGAAAAATTGCACCAGCCAAGCAGTGTAAGTTGTGTACCGTGCATACACCGCTTTCCCGGCAGTCTATATAGGCGACGAACGTTTCGTACCTTCGCTACCTTGGGCAAGAACACTTTCCGCGAAAATTACATTACTTATACTTCGTCTAACTCTCTTGCATATACACGAATGTAGAGTGGAGGCTTGGACGCATAGAGAGTTTCTGCATGAAGTGAGCTTGTTCACAGAGCCACGTGCCTTTTTTCGTGCTTTGTAAGTTAAGAAACAAAACGAAGAAGGCGTTCCGCCGCAGGAGAGAAAAAAACAAACAAAAGCTGCTCTCACTAGCCGCATATTTAAGACGTGCTGGTACGCAGCCTCTGCCTTTAGAATGCCCTGCCGTGAAGGACCCTGCAGAATTGTATGGACGACCGCGATGCCGTGATCACAGCAAACACGTCAGCGTCACAATCAGCCGGCGTAGAGTCATGTCGAAGTGAAACGTCCTTTTTCATCGGACAGCCGGGAAACCCTTCACTGAAAGTCAGAACAAGAAAACAAGTGTTTTCGTCGACAGCCTTTAGTAAGTCTTTCCAGTGTGTGCTGCAGATATTTTTTTTTTAATGTGTATGAAGCTGATACAGTTATAACACTGCGGACGTTTTCATGTCCAAAGGCCACAATGCAACGTCTCGTCTTCTTGCAAGCCAAGATACGAGTTCAGAGGATTCTATGCAAAAATGCACCAATCAGTCAAGGATTGATTTTGATTACTTTGCCGCTCTTTTGTAGCGTATGTAATGTAACCCCTTTGCCAAAAGTAACCGTGCAGCAGGTTTTTGCTTCTCAACCGTATAACGGAGCTTTTACGGTTCCCCTAGGGACTGAAATGTGTCAGAACGTGAGGACAAGGGTTCACCTTAATTTAGACAGATTCAGAGCTCAAGGGCTGCCATAAGTGCTTCGCTACGCGGCTGAGAAACAAACCACCGTTGCCCGGTTACTTTTGGCGAAGACGGTACGTTAGCTCAGTAGTAGATGGAGTGTTCTTGGTTCCTTATACGCGGGGACGAATTTAAGCAAGAAACTTTACGTATAGGAAAACTATGCTGAACCCCATTTCTTCGACTATAAAAGTGCAAGCAATGCATGGTTCAAATGGAACC
>JARKHS020016054.1:0-154232 GCA_030143305.2 Amblyomma americanum | reverse complement strand
CGTGGCATTCGCCGACGCAGCCGCCGCATCCGGACAAACAATAAGCGACGAATTTTTATGGGCGCTGCGTTCAGAAATTCCCGGTGGACTCCACTTCCTGCGCTCTTTGATCCTGCACGCGGGGGCCGCCCGGTGCAGCGCATTCCTGGGCAGCGGCGACGATAGCACGCTGGCCGGCGAGTTCCACAGGCGATAAGCCGTTAACGATGCCGCGCAAGCACGTTTCCTCGACACCTCTGGACGTGCGATCTTTCCTCGAATGGGCGCGCGTGCGCAGCATATGGGGCTTCGGGCCGACGAAGCCCTTTGTATATACGCTCTGAAAGGCGATCGGAGAGTGTCGCCTCAAGTGTGAAGTCCACCTGTGAATTTTAGTTGCTGACGCATCTTTAACGCACTCTTTTTGTTGTGGTTGTTTTTTTTTTATTAGAGGATGTCAGAGGGAGTAAGTGGTCGTTCTTCGTCACCCTTCACTCCTCAAAAGTCTTCTTGTTCTTTGCACAATTTTTTTTCAGCCTCTCTGCAGATAAAAAGGATGAAATAAACTGCTTGAAAAACAAAACCTATTTTCTTTAACCTGCATGACTGGACCTACGTCCAGGCCAAACTGGACAACATGGAGATCATATTTTCCAAATAGAACAATAATGAAACATATACTGAATCAAGAAACATCCCCAAAAGTGTGCTACCGAAAAAACGATATAGCCTTTCATGTCTGTATTGGAATGAACAAACTCAACAAACTCACTTTACTCCTGAAAGCTAAGGCAGCTCGCAGCGAACATGGTGGAGTCCTTGCAAGAGGCAGCTTTTTTAAAAACACGTGCTGCAGGTATGATAGGACTATAACATCGAAAAAAAAAAAACAACGAACAACACAGTCAGATATGATCCGAAAACAAGTAACCCATTGTGGAATTGAAAACTGAAAGAAACAGTGCTAAACAATTGCAGTTTAGAAATTTCAAATAACTTTGAAAAACTCCGCATGGCTTTCAATGAACGCTCGTAGGCCGTAACAGCGATGAAAAGAATCGCGGCTTAAATTAAAGGGCGGACTTAACTGCAAGCGCATTAGCATGTCTCTATCCGACCAGCAGGGTACGAAGTGTGATATCCCAGATGCGATAAATGCAAATAAATGTTGAAGTCGTGAAAATGACGTGGCCTAGTATGCTTCTGAAAAGGTAAAAAACTAGCGTCTGATGCAGATTGTTTTAAATGTTTACGGCTTTAGGAAGTTCCGTGTTTTTATTTTGTCGTACTTTCAATAAATTGCTATTATCTAAGACATTTTATCAATTTTCTTTATACATATTTATTACAGACCACTTTTGGAGTAATAGTGATTGTTGCCTGCAGCTATATGTGTACACTTCATACCAACTATATCCTGTAAGAATGGACGAAGGCTGCAAATTTTGACAGTGATCACTGCGACCGTCTCTTCCATCGTAACCATCGTAAAATTTTACACATGTACATTTAGAATTTTCCTTCACACTTCCGTTCATGAGAAGGGGGGGGGGGGGGGGGGGGGAATTGTACTGTACAGCTGTTGGGGCAGTATACCTCAGTGAAGTATAAGAAAAACATTTTCTTTGCCTCCTCTAACGCCAGTCCGCATCCTCGTTTCCGTTCCAGGTCAAATACAGCGCGCACATTTTATGATCTGCGCCACCCTCGTTCTAACCAACACAAGAACAACCGAGAAATAGTCTCTCGACTTGGCCTTTTATATCAAATGTTTCGCGCGAGAGATTTATATGCATTTTAAAAGCGCCTGCGCGAGCACATTCAATGTGCTTAACCAGCTTTCACTGGCACCGAAAACCAAGTATAATAATAAAATAATTTCCCAGAGCACGCAAATATTGTGGTCATATTAAAGGTCTTGGTCAAGAGATGTTCCAGCAGGAAAACAAACGATACATTAAACGCGACGCTAATAAATGCGTGCGTGCGTGCGTGCGTGCGTGCGTGCGTGTGTGTGTGTGTGTGTGTGTGTGTGTGTGTGTGTGGGTGTGGGTGTGGGTGTGGGTGTGGGTGTGTGTGTGTGTGTGTGTGTGTGTGTGTGTGTGTGTGTGTGTGTGTGTGTGTGTGTGTGTGTGTGTGTGTGGTGTGTGTGTGTGTGTGTGTGTGTGTGTGTGTGTGTGTGTGTGTGTGTGTGTGTGTGTGTGTGTGTGTGTGTGTGTGTGTGTGTGTGTGTGTGCTTTCATGTTGGGTCGTTTCAAACGCTCATATCTCGATATTTTACCAGCGGCCACATTGAGTAAATGTAGCTCAAGAAATGCAAGAAATTTTGCGCATAGAAAAGGTCTACCACTAATGTGCACGTGGTTATGGCGATCCGATCGGCTGCTGACCCTACAGACGCCGGTTCGATCCCGGCCGAGATAGTCGCATTTCGATGGAGGCGAAATTCTAGAGGCCCGTGTACTGTGCGATGTCAGTGCGCGTTAATGAATCGAAGGTGGTCGAAATTATTTGGAACGCTCCACTACGGCGTCCCTCATAGCCTGAGTTGCTTTGGGACGTTAAACCCATTTAAACCAAACCAAACTAAACCCAACTAGTGCGCACGTGTATGCATGTATGGCCACCAGCCCTGCTTGTGAACAAAAAATGCGAACCTACGTTTACTGCACACGGATATCTTGAAAACCCTCATCAGACCTCGCGTACGTTATAACGCTACATTTGTCTTTAATCGGATTTTGGCAAAACATGTCACATCTGCATCGTAGGTGCTGTTGGAAGTCAGAGAGCACTCACTGTCTTCCCACGCAGTCCGCTTTTCAAGAATTTTGTAACAATATGGGCGCTCTGAGCAGCATTCCAAGTTGGTAGCTTTGTGTAAATCAGATTTCTGCTCCCGGCAAGCGAATAGCTCCCAAGGTTCTAGTGCTTTGTCATGTGTCTATCTGCATTTCGATTTAAATGCGCATTCCGTCAAGCATGTATTGAATTAAATATATGTCATAAGACGTTGTCGCATGTTTCTGTATCGGAACAGATGCCCGTTACAACGAACGTGGCCAAAACCTGTGGCTCCAAAATTTTTCTTTACATTCTCGGTAACACCTTGACTTGAGAAATATATCTGGATTAAAGCGCCCCGTACCTCCCCCAGCCGGGGTTTGATTTTTATGCGCATGTTTCGCTGCATTTTGATATACATCGCCTTCGAAATGGCGCTTCATACTTTCAGAACCTGTTCTAGGATGAATTTTATTGTCCTTCAATAAGAGACACCATCATAGGTGCGCTGAGAACTCAGAAAATTGCTTTCAAAAGTTTTGCTTCCATGCATACCTAAGGGCACTATGCCTACTTTCCATTCCCAGCTGGAACCGCCTGTCGCGAACCCTGCCCGCTTTGTTTGTAAACACGGTGTTGGTCTATAGAGGTGCAAGTAAAGCTAAAAGGGAAAAGATGCAAACCCAAGAGTTGGTGGGATGAGGAGGTCAAGAGGGCAATAGAAAAGCGCAAGGAAGCATCCAGAGAACACAGATATCCCAAGAAGAGGGGGGAACCAAAACCCGAAGTAGACAGAAAATGGGATACCTTCATAAAGTGTAGAAGGGACGCATCCTATTTTATTAATGAGAAAATTAGAAGAAAGGGTGCCCAATGGATGTCAAAAGTAAATAAAAAGGATAGAAAAGCAGCCCAAAAATTCTGGAAACATCTAAATGAAATGAGTAATAAAACTAGGCTAGAACAAAGGTTTATTGTTACAGATGAGGGTATTCGACTAGCAGGGGATGAAGCAATAAAACACATAGGAACAAGGATGACGGAAAAATTTTCAGCAAAGCACGTGGTACATAGTTTATCGAAGGAGGATAGACCGGTTACAGCAATAGCTTCACTTGAGCAAGGAGAGCGGGAAAGGGCAGAGAAGAAGGTTCCTAGTGGCACATCAACAGGACCAGATGGTATCCCGATTATGTTGATAAAGAAGTTAGGACCAAAATCCAAGCAAACATTAATACAGGTAGTGAACAAAATGATAGTGGATGAGAAAGTCCCCGATGAATGGCGATTAAGTAGAATGAACATGATATATAAGGGAAAGGGGGACAAAGCAGACGTAAGTAACTATCGCCCCATAACAGTGACATCTGTGGTTTACAGGGTGGTGATGCAAATTATAAAGGATAGACTGCAGGCTTGGGTGGAGAACAAGGGGGTGTTAGGGGAACTACAGAATGGGTTCCGGAAACAAAGGAGGTTGGAGGACAATCTATTTTCATTGACACAGTGTATAGAAATTGCGGAAAAGGAACATAGGCCCTTATTGCTAGCATTTCTGGATATTAGGGGAGCCTATGACAACGTTACTCAGGAGCATTTGTGGGACATATTGGGCACATTGGATGTGGAAAATGGAGTAATTAATCTTTTAAAAGATATATATAGAGGTAACAGAGTGCTCATAAAATGGGAAAAAAATGTATCAGGGCCTGTAGAGATACAGCGGGGGCTTAGACAAGGATGTCCTCTGTCCCCTTTGTTGTTCATGTTGTACCTGCAAGGTTTGGAAGCCAAGCTAGAGGGGAGTGGACTAGGCTTCAACCTATCTTTTTTCAAGCAAGGGGAATTGATTAAACAGACATTACCTGGACTAATATACGCGGACGATATAGTGATAATGGCTGACAACAAGGAAGACCTGCAGAAGTTGTTAGACATATGCAGTACAGAGGGAGATAGATTAGGCTTCAAGTATAGTAAGGAAAAATCTGCAGTCATGATATTTAATGAAGAGGGCGGCGAGCATAGAATACAGGAGTTCGTGCTAAAAGTAGTGAATGAGTACAAGTATCTTGGGGTGTGGATAAATAACAGTGTTGAGTATCTGACAGAGCATGAAAAATATGTAATGAATAAAGCTAGTAGGAATGCAGCTGTCATGAAAAATAGGGCACTGTGGAATTACAATAGGTATGAGGTGGTAAGAGGGATCTGGAAAGGGGTGATGGTCCTTAGCCTGACCTTCGGGAATGCGGTCCTGTGTATGAGGCCAGATGTTCAAGCAAGGCTGGAAATTAGGCAACGGGGAGTAGGGAGGTTAGCTTTGGGAGCACATGGCAATACACCAAATCAGGGGGTACAGGGGGATATGGGATGGGCGTCTTTCGAGAGCAGAGAGGCTAGCAGTAAGATAGCATTTGAGGAACGATTGAGAAGGGTGGAGGAAAAGCGGTGGGCTAGGAAAGTTTTCAGATACCTGTATATAAAGAATGTTGACACGAAATGGAGAAAGCGAACTAGAAAATTGACAAGCAAATATCTGGACAGCAGTAAGGGGGCAAATCAGCATTTATCGGTTAAGAAAAAGGTTAAAGGAACAGAGAGAGCGTTGTGGAAAACAGGGATGCTGACGAAATCGGCACTGGAAACATACCGGACCTTTAAACAGGAAATTGTCAAAGAAAATATCTATGATAATTGTAGGGGAAGTTCTTTGCTGTTTGAGGCCAGGACTGGAGTTTTGCGGACTAAGACGTATAGAGTCAGGTACCAGGAGATAGACACTTTGTGCATTGCGTGCGGAGAGGAGGAGGAAACGGCTGAACACTTGATACTTTTCTGTAAAGGGCTTCACCCTACAGTGGAAGGCAGCGGGGCTGACTTACCCAAGGCATTGGGGTTTAGGGATAGTGAAGGGAAAGTGGATTTTAAGAGGTTAGAAGTAACCAAGCGAAGGTTATCTGATTGGTGGCTAAAAGCAAGACAGGAGTAAAATTTCACAAGACATGGCTAGGTGGCTTGAACCACCGCCCGATGTAAAGGGTTCAGCCGTATCCATCCATCCATCCATCCATACAACGAAGCGGAGAAGGATGGATAGTCTTCGTTGCAAAGCTCATATGTAAATATAAAACGGTATGTAGAAAATCTTCATAACATTACTTAGCGCTAAGCGCAATTCCCGAACGAGGCTCTACCATCGTAACAAAATACTAGCAAGGTGTTCATATAACATTTCAAATGTCCTGAAAAGGGTTGTGCTAGCTTGCCAACGATGTTTTCAGTAAGCTCAGGCATGAAACAACTACATGTTTCATCTTACTACACCACTACATATCCATATATGTCATATGAAACATAGATATTGCATATTGCTAATGGCATATATACAGATATATACTGCAGAATAAGATAAAACACGTAGTTGTATTGCATATTGGCGTTTACTCTATATTTCCTGCTTACCTATTGATAAAGAGAAAATAAAGAGAAAATGCCAATAAGCACGCAGAACACAAAACAGGCAAACCGACAAAATTACTTGTAAGAAGCGTGTATTCTGACTGTTTGGCTGCAATAACAAAACACAAATGGCATGGCGTCATTGCGGCACCTGATTGGCCAGACAGTTCATTGTCGTCGGATGTTTTGCCGACATCCTCGCCGCAGCAGATGACTTGGTCCTTTGAACCATATTTCTATTTTTAAGAGTGGAACGAATTTAGCTCTTGTGGTCGGCGAACCGTGTGCACGCTGAGTTCAAGCCCATATCTATTCCTGGTTTCAAGCTGCCGCATCAGCTTATTTCCTTTGTTCAACCTTAGTCTCACCTTTCTGTCTCGGTTCTAGCTGGAAGCCCGTATAGAAGTGAATGCAGCTTGCCTGAATGTTGAAATAGCCTTCAGCCCTACTAACCAGTAAATAAGAGCAATTGTGCATAAGGGAATCCACCTAATTTACTATTACAAGTCGGCGTTATTCTGTAATTGTCATGGCCTGACTTGCCTTGGCCGCCGAGTTATGTCAGTACCTTATTGGTCTCGTCCAATAAGGCTCTGCTTGTCTGCCCTTATAAAAATTGTCTATAGGCAGTCTATAGAATTCTTACAGACTCTATTGCCATCCTATAGATAATTCCTTTTGTCTATTCATAGTCTATAGACCTAAGTCTAATAAAAGTGTATGGCCATTAATCTATAGATTGTCTACAGACTGTTTATAGGATATGTACTGCCTGTAGACTGCTCTCTAGGGTTTGTCTACTGAAAGTCTATAGACTTTATAGGTGGAAGACTATGCACAGTCTATATATAGACTGTCTGAAAAAATGTTCCAAGGGTGGACCTGAGCCTGAATGCGGGGCCGCCGTCTGACCGGGGCATTTATAGCTTGGTCACGTGAACAAAAAGTGACCGGAAATAGTCACATGGAACTGGCTGTACAGGCGCCCATGTTGTGTTTTATTAATGAAATTTTGCACGTGAGAGTCGCAAAACAAAGCGCAGGAGTCAACGTTTTCCTTCGGTGCCCGACAATCCTACATGTCTTAAGATGACACAAAGGACAACGAAATCAGAATATTGTTCTTCGTAAAAAAAGTTGGTGCTCTGGATCTTTCTCGGTAGGCTAACGTTTGTCTCACAGCGAAAACAAAAACCAATTTATTACTTAGAAATTTGAATTTAAATAATTTTCTCGCCACTTTATTGAAACTCGTGACGTCCACACCGAGGAGGACTGCATGGTGGCCGCCGTTTTTAACTGAATTGTGGTGTAGCATATCCTCTCTGATCTGCGATAAAAATTCCTAGCCGACGTCAGCCGTTTACTTGCGACCCCTGCATGGCGACACCTGCATTTTGGTTTTTGGACTTTTCTAGCCTACGAAAGTTTCATTTTCGGAGAGCGTGGTCTCTTCGCAATTAGAAGGCGGTATCCAGTCGATAAACCCCAACTTAAATTTGTACTTGATCTCTTTAAATATGCCCTTCCAACTGCAACGATTACGTCACTTTAGCAATGTGTTTGGATTTACTCACCGAATGGTCATTTATAGCCTGAGAAAGAGTATAGACGCAAGCGACTTAGCGCTGCGCTGACTGTACTGGTAGACCCAATTAGACGAAATTACTACTGAGCCCCTTCTAATACCAGCGTGGCCTCATAGCCTATACAGCGCCACTTTGGCTCATCAGAATGAATCATCACTCTATCATCAGCATCACCATCATCAGCCTCATTACACCCACTGCAGGGCAAATGCCTCTCCCGTGCCTCCTCAATTAACCCTGTCATTTGCCAGCTGCGGCCACTGTTTCCCCGCAAACTTTTTAATCTCATCCGCTTACCTAACTTTCTGCCGCCCCCTGCTACACTTGCCTGCACTTAGAATCCACTCCGTTACCCCCGCCGCGGTGGCTCAGTGGTTAGGGCGCTCGACTACTGATCCGGAGTTCCCGGGTTCGAACCCGACCGCGGCGGCTGCGTTTTTATGGAGGAAAAACGCTAAGGCGCCCGTGTGCTGTGCGATGTCAGTGCACGTTAAAGATCCCCAGGTGGTCGAAATTATCCCGGAGCCCTCCACTACGGCACCTCTCTCTTCCATTCTTCTTTCACTCCCTCCTTTATCCCTTCCCTTACGGCGCGGTTCAGGTGTCCAACGATATATGAGACAGATACTGCGCCATTTTCTTTCCCCTAAAACCAATTGTTATTCCCTTTAAGCACCAGCGGTTATCTTGCCTTCGCAGTTACATGCCCTGCCCAAGCCCATTTCTTCCTCTTGATTTCGACTAGGATGTCATTAAAACGCGTTTTTCCCTCACCAATTCTGCCCTCTTCCAGTCTCTTAACGTTACGCCTATCATTTTTTCTTTCCATAGCTCGCTACGTTGTCCTTAAGCTTAACCCTTTTCGTTAGCCTCCATGTTTCTGTCCCGTAGCTGAGTACCGGTACGATACAGCTGCTGTATGCATTTCTCTTGAGGAATACTGGTTAGCTCCTATTCATGATCTGGGAAAACCTGTCATATGCGCTCCACCCCATTCTTATCCTTCAAGTTATTTCCCTCTCATGATCCGGATCCGCGTCCACTACCTGCCCTACCTAAGCAGACGTATTTCCTTACTGCTTGCCTCGCTAGCAATTGTGAACAGCTGTTCTCTTGCAAGACTTTTGAGCATTAATTTTGTTCCCTGAATGTTAATTTTGAGACCTACCGTTCTGCTCTGCCTGTCTAACTCATTGATTATGCTTTGCAGCTCATCTCCTGAGTGACTTCGCGAGGCAATGTCATCAGCTAATCGCAAATTATTTGGTATTCTCCATTAACAGTTATCCCCAACTGTTCCCAATTCAGGCCTCGGAATAACTCCTGTAAAGAGGCGGTGGATAGCATTGGCGAGATCGTGTCTCTTTGCCTGACGCCCTTCCCTTGCTAGAATTTTATTGCTGACTTTATTAAGGACTATGACAGCTGTACAGTCGTCATAATTATTTTCCAGTATTTTCAAGTAAGACTCTTCTACACACTAATTCCGCAATGCCTGCATGACTGCTGAGGTTTCCACTGAGTCAAATGCTTTCTTGTAATGAATCGACTTCGGCGTAAATGGAATCATAAATCATGCTTCAGATGGGGGAGTCCCATTTTTGTTGCTGATCACAATACTCAATTAGAAGGGGCGCATGCAGCGCCCACCGCAGCCAAAAATAAATGAGATAAAACGTATCGTTGATGAGCACAGTTTCATGGGAAGCCCTATTCGCACAATTCTTTCCTCGTAAACTAAAACTTCATAACCATCTGACATCTAGTAATTCATCACAAGCTCTAATAAACAACATATGATTGACTGTCAGTGTAGTCGTAAATGAAGGCCTGTTCGCAAAAGTGAAAATAAATCACAATGATACTAAAAGCGCAAGAGATTTCACTTATTGCAATCATTCTCCTTTCCAGGTATTCACAGCCGGATGCAGCCGCTACCAAAAGATATGATTCTTCATGGAGGCGGCCCAATCTTTTTTCGCTAAAAAATAGGCACTGCAAACCAAGCGAATCGTATTTTACCTCGGTGTGTACGTGAAGTTCACTCCACGAATGGAAGAAAATGTACAACGCTGTGCAACTGTCAATACTACGCACTGTTCACCTCACCACAATGTGCAACGTATTCCAGGTGTATAGACGGAGTTATGAAGCTCGCTGGCACTGCGTCCGCAAGGACGATATCATCATGCTGTTGTTAGATTTCTCGCGTAATTGCTTGGCACTTGTTGAAATGTTCATCAGTCTGTTAAAGCTATTACGAACAGCAAACAACGTTGCAAGTTAGCACTGAAACGAGATAGATATTACAGCATTTCGTGAGCAACAACCACGCGCTCTGAAGAAACTTAAATATGTATACTTTGGTGTAAGAAATTGCGATCTGGTTTTGTTTGGAGGAATTCCGTTACGTCACCTAACTATATTGGATGTCACGTGTCAGAACTAAACAGCCAGAAAGCCCAGTATTGGCCTAGAGTCAGTTATCACTTTTTCAGCCGCAGGCTCAGAAACTTTGCCCAAATTCTTGCTAAAAGTTTGCTAAGTAGTGGTGATGAGCTGCGCCTGGCCTGTAGCATACAGCATGTCATCCCTTGCAAGTATGAATCCACGGCCGCGCTTAATCGTGCGTGCTATTTAAAATAAAATATCTAATGTTTATGGTTTACGGTCTATGGGGGCTTAGAGTCCCAACGCGACCCAGGATACGAGGGACGCCGTAGTGGAGGGCTCCGGACAATTTCTACCACCTGCGTTTCTTTAACCTGCACTGACATCGCACAGTGTGCAGGCCTCTAGCATTTCACCTCCGTCGAAATTCGACCGCCGCGGCCGGGATGGAGCCCGCGTCTTTAGGGTCAGCAGCCGAGCGCCATAACCACTGAGCCATCGCGTCGGCTAAAAAAATATTAATGTTTATTTCAGCTTTCGTGCTACATAAAGCACTGCTTCTCCTAAATGCACCGCCACAGGCACTTTGTCACGCTCCCTTTATAATGAGCCGTGTAGACAGACAGCTCCACTAACCCAGGGAATCTGTCCTGCAAAACTTCCCGAAAAAAGAAAAAGCACGATGGTTTCCTGTTTCTCTAACTAAACGTGGGTGTACGTCCTACGTCGCAAGGATGTTTTTTGTCGATGTCGTAACACTGTGGGCCCTACGCTGCTAATCTGCACTATGGGAGCTAAATCACCTTTATTCAGTTTCACAGGGGTGTAAGTGTGTACAGTTCTTGTGCATAGTGGCGGCCAGCATTATGAATTTGGCAGCATCCCTCTGTAGTCTGTTACCTTCTCTGTTGCGTGTCCAGGGACATATCGCTTATGGTTATTGGTTATGGCTGCATAGGCTATCCGCTGAAGAAAATCTAGCTCCGTCACGAATCGTCAAGGTAAGCAAGCTTTGAAAGGAGATTGTAAGCAATTATGATATACCATAAATTGAAATCCCCCATAACGGAGAACACGGCTCGCAGATATGCGTTTTCGAAATAACTTTTTATGTTATGTAAACCCGCATTTTTGCTCTATTACGGTAATAAGAAAACAAGGAGGGGCTTTCTGAAACATCTGTTTTTCTCTCCTTTCACTGACAACAGGAAATCCCGCCAGCGCAGAACAACATCCTGGCCGAAAAACTACTGCATCTTCAGCTCAAAAGTGACAACGTCGAACCATTGTTGCCAAAACAGGTGAGTACACGAGGGAGGCAGCTTCGTAAACACAACGACGCCATGCAAGCATCATAAACGCGACCCACGGATTAGCCGCAGGCATCTGTTGACTGGCAAGAGTGAAACACGCTACGCCTAATCTGCAGACAGACCCATTCGCATGACATCCCTTTGAGTCAGCCTCACTACAGCACACTTCCCTCACGTGCAACAAGAAATCGGGCCACGCAAATTACACGGGCCTCCGGCGTTCGCGAGTACGTTGTTTGCTCAGGCGCAAGATAAGGAGGTACAAAAGACGCCCATTCCGCTGATCGCCAGCACGGCGGGAGACAAAAGCACCCGGGAAACGCACGAGCTAAGCACCCGCGCAACCATGCAGGAGATAGGAGATAGCCTGCGCAAACCGCAGGCTATCGCACCGCTGTCTGTCACTCCGACGCCAACGCATTTTCCGACGGCCCTGTTATCGGGCTCCGAACAGTACGGGTAGCTTCGCGGCGATCAAAGCCAGCGCACACAGACAAAATACACATACTCGCGCGATATGAGGCGTGCGTGACGGCAGTGGACAAGGCTGAGCGCAGCCTACTACGCCGCTCCTTACAAACGAGACAAAGATAAAGAAAACAGAAGCAAAGAGACGTTCGCGAACGCGCGCCAGCGAACAAGTTTGCGCAGCGTTGTCGCTGCCACAGCGCTTTCGCCGGGCCAGAACCAATCAAGAGCCGGCGACTATCGCTGGCTTTTGTCTTTTTGCCTTTCCTCGCCGGTACCGCGGGACGGCGGCGGCCAATGGCTGCAGCGCGCGGGCTTAGGAAGAGGCTCCCCAGCCAACCGGTTTTCTCGGCGGCAGTGATTTTCCGAAAGCGCGATCAGGCGCGTGCGTTCAAAAGAGGACAAGGCAGAAGTGGAGGAGAAGGAAGCCTCACACCGAAGACCGGATTGGGCGAGGGCGCAGGAAGGCCCACCGTCTCTTTGCTGCTGCTGTACTTGTGTGTTGTTTCCTTCTGTCTCTAATTTCGCCGAGTCGCAATCATGTAGGAAGCATGTGTGCGCTTCGCTGTCCCAGCGAGAGCGGCCACTCTCTCTCGCCGGGCCAGTCGGGAGACCGCCGTGAAACGCGGTGATTCACCGCGGCGTTTCCACACAGTTCAGCATAAGTAGCTTGCTTGGTTCAGGGCCTCAGAGGCACGCACCAAGCCCGGCTGCCTGCTTTGCAATACGCCTGCAGCGGCGCCACCTCCCCCCCCAATCACCCAGCAAGCAGCAAGCGACGTCAATGCACCCGTATATTTGCATCACTCTAATGAATGACTCGGCCGAATTATGTAAGGGCGGCCGTAAAACGCGCCGCTGCGTGAGTTCGTCTGCTGGGTCCGCTTACTTCGTTGGAGGCAATCGCGGATGCAAGAAGGCGCGGCACTGGAGCCTTTTTTTTTTTTTCTTGCTTCTTTGCTCGCACAGTTCGCCGCTTTCCCTGCCTGTTTTCCGGCCGCGCGTCGGCCGTGCAAGCTACTACCATTCGCCAGGACCAGCTTTCCGAAAAGCGTCTTAGAACGGCTTGCAGTGTCTGACAGCGTTGGCTGTAAAGCGCTGGGCCTTTTCCGGTTTTTAGTTTTTTTCCTCCAATTTCAAATTTTTTCCTTCCAGTGTGGCCGTCTTACTGGACTGACCGAAACCGTGCACAGCCTGTGTGTCGTTTTTACAGTCAGGGAACACATTAGGTGTGTTTAATCCCTTATAATTACAATCATAGAACATGTGGCAACCGGAGGAACGTGAAAAGTCTGGTTATTCTGCTAATACGTTTTTACTGGCAGCCACTGTCCTTGAAGGCAGAATTTACACGGTAGTTCTGTTGAACACGGGCAGCTACTTGAGTGCCGTGGAAGCTGTTTCTAGTAAGACGAGACAAACAGCACACGTGGACAAGACAAAGAAAAAGATGCCAACGAGCGCTGACCTAAAATTTTTATTTCATATTGATAATACTGGTACAATATACATACCGTATATACGCAATTGCATGGCGCATGGTAACTCATCTGCCAAGCGGGTAAACGTTTTTATTTTCTTCAAACAAGCTCATTGATGCTACGCTTATGCCGTTCTTTATTCCCTGAATAACATGCTCACACGCAACCATCTCTTGGGTTTAAACAATCTCTCGCTATCAGCTACTTCACGAACTGTGCAAAATTATCTTGCAGTTTTATCTTACGCAACGTGGTTGTCTGCATTTTCCTTTCATTTTTTTAACAGTGCCGGGCCCTCTTTTAAAGCACGACCTCACTAAAGCGAGAAATATGCGTTAGGTCGCGCACAGGCATGAAAATACAGTACGAGCGTATAGCGCCAATGAGCCTATTGAATAAAGGCATTTATTTATCTTTTAGATAACTCAGTGGCCCCGTGACCTGAAGTTATGTATCTAAACAGCATATATCTTCTTTGAGCATCAAATAAAATGAGTTGGAAGTCATTCCTCCTGTCTCTTAAATTTCGTTCCTTGTCCACGTCGGTTCCTCTAGTCTGGTTGAATGTTTAGCCATGTACACGCTAGCGATTACATCACTTGAATGTTACTGATGTCAAAGTAGCATTAAATGTGCTCAGATGCAACAATGCAGTTATAGAAGTGATTGCAAGCCAGCGAATAGCTAAGACGCGCACCTTAATTAAATTCGTTGGGTTGGCAAGCAAGGGGCGCATATAAACTCATCCTGAAGGGCCTAATAGCAACAAAGCAACGGTAGTGAAATATGCTGCACTAATGTGAGGTTGATTCACTGAAGAGGCAGCACGCAGCACGAGACTGCACTCTGCAGGATTTTTTATGCCATGCGCTCGGGTATTGAGGCCTCCAAATCCTCAAAAAAGGAAGAAAAAATCGATAACCTCTTTCATGACTCTGTCGTCACTACCACCGCCTTTTTAAGTATGAGGCTGAAGTTATTTATTCTTCAATGGAGCCCAGATATATCGAACACTGATATTTCGAATTATTGGCTATATCGAGCACGCAGATTATCGCCTTGAAAATCCAGCGAAAAATATAAGAAAGTCGCGCACTATACCGAAGTCCCATTGCTCCGATCATTCGAAATATCGAACGGCGCGCCAGGCCCCTGCAAGTGGCAGTTCTCCTAACTGCGTTTTCACCCACTTTTCTCGCGCGAAGTCTGGTCGGCTGCGCGGCCTCGGGCACCAGCTCGCAGCGCAAGCGCTGTGAATCCCCGCCACGAGCTGAAACTGGGGTGTTCTTGAGGGTAGCCTTTGGTGCCTTGCACTAATTTTCCACGCCACATTGCGGTCATGGGGTGAAGCCCAACTGAAGCTCAGCGGTGATCCTCGCCTGGCGTGCTTACCTCGCTTCGCTGCCATAGACGTTCTTAATTTATATGAAAGATTATTCTTTTTATAGCAACAGGATTAAATACGGTAGGCAGCGTATAGCTCCAAAGCATCGTCCGCTGCGCCATCCATGAGAAGCAGGTAGGCCTAGCCTACCGAGTGGTGCGCTGTGGGAACGATATAGGAAGCGTGTCACTAGAATGGGAAAAAATGTATTTTTGGTTTTACGTTACAGATAAGCTTATCTATTTCTATTTTTTATACACCAAATCGTTGGTTAATCTAACTACTTCACGATAGCCTTCATGTCCGGTATATCCGGGTTCAAGTGTAATTAATTCATCAATCAAGGTTTTTTTTAGCAGAAACATCTGGATAGCTACCTTGGTCCAGAAGCTCTGCACACAACTTGACAAAGGTCCGAGGGTCCATAACACGACAGCAGCAGACGCAAGAAAAACATCTTAAAACATTCACACAACAACCCAACATCAAAGGTACAGATTACTATTTCTTCATCACTCGGCAAGGTAAAACTAAATGTGCAGAAGCGTTTTCCATTTTTTTTTCCATTTTTACGGAAAACAATACGAGGCATATATAATACAATCGCTTCATCGCTATACACTGGCGAGGAAGAAACAACGCGTAGACAGTATATAAAGCTATTGTAGAGTACCAATATTTACGCAAAAAAATACAGAAACTAAGACAGAAACACAAAAGGCTTCATCACATAATCTGTAGATAATGTACTTTTACAGGTTGCTTATCTTGCAGAAAAATTATACTTTATGTACACCTGCTTCGAAATTAAAAATAAGTATTGCTGATGCGAACGAAATTCGTGGTTCATGTTCGAGAAAAAAATTGTAACTGCAATAAACCTTGAGCCCACACCTTTCTTAAGGTCATCGAGGTCATTCATAACTGGCTGTTATCGCAAAAGGTGATCTACCATATCCTACAAAAGGTATTCCTTAAAAGGGAGGAATAAGCCTCTTGCATCGAACTCTTACGTGTATCAGCAATTTCATTGAAAATGCAGAACTTGCACTTTCTAGAAACACAAGTGAATTATACTAAGAAAATTAGTAGAATTGGTTATTGCTGATGCAAAACATTTCTCTAGTCAAACGCGCTGAAATCGATAATTCGAACCATTATTTTCTCTTTACCTTCCATTACTGCCTAGTTTAACTACTATACTTTTTTAAGAAAGCATTTTTGCGATTGGAGCTGCTTTCTTACGGTACTTCGCTTTCTTTTCTTTTTCTTTCAGCGCTGGCCACAAGTTTGGCGCTGGTACCTGGAACCACGTTTCGTCCTTAAGGCGGATGCACAGTATCAAGAAAGCGAGGATACCTTTAAAAATGACTGGCAGTGCGCGCTCAGCGGCCAGGTTAGTATCCGTTTTCGACTCTATAACAAACGATAGTGAGCTTCCATGAATCACCCCTGAAGCGCTGTGCACTAAAACCAATTGGACACATATTTTGCAGTTTTGTTTGAAAGAAGAAACCCGAACTCTCAGGCTCCAAATATTTGTGAACATGGTGGACTTGAGGCAGGTATACGAGCAACACAGGTGTTGAATATGAGCTGCCCGCATCTGAACAATGCCCACGGTTTGAAGCTTCACCAGGCAGGAAAGGAACACGTCGTACTCCAAAACTCGCGGCTGTTTCTTTTAGTTTATGGATAATGTGCAGTCGGGCTTGAATGAAATGGGAACAAGCTTATGTCGTACTTTTCTGCTTACCGGCGAGATATTCGTTTACAACCAATTTACGAATATGTACTTGGGTAGACCTTTGCCCAGAAACATGAATCAGGCTGGTTGTGCATTGCAGCTGAAAGTACACAGGTAAGATATTTTGTATCGTTCACAGGCACTTGCTGTTGTTTCATTCCGGCCTGACTGTACACACTGCAATAATTAAAAGGCATCAATAACCATTCAACAACAATTTATGGCATGGGAGCCAGCTATTTAGAACCTATCTGAGGAAGACAAATTGGCTTTCTTGAATTCACTGCTCTTTTCAAGTCAGACTTCACGGCAGCCAAACTGCTGCAAGTCTCCATCTAAAGGTTTAACATTTGTCGAAATCGTGGCTCAGTCCTAAATATGCTGACATCTATTCATTGGAATTTGGTAGTGCCAGCAACTTCAGACAAAGCGACAAAGCTTCGGGCAACACTCATTTGTAGCGATTCAGCGACGGTTAACAGCACTGCGGCGAGCGACGACGAATTGGAGGCAAAATAAACGAATCCAGTTTCAAAGTATACGCCGTCACACCCACTGATGCGTGGTATATATATCTTCCTCCTGAGACTCGATCACAATGCAAAATGAATCACTACAATTTTTAACGTTCCCGATAAAAATATTCGGGTCAAAAAACATGACTCAGTTACCGTTTGCAGTATTTCAAATTTTTTAGCTACGTGCTTGGAAATGTCAAGTAAAAAAATACGAAATCTCCGAAGCATCGCTGAAACATAGACCGTTTGTTATACAGATGTGTTCTTAAGTGTATTGGTTGCACTGTGCAAAAACAAATAAGTTTTTAGAGGTGCTTACAGCCTGTTGAAATCCACGTGAATAGGCTCACATATTTTTCACTGCATGCGCCGTAAAACCAAAACGCGCTCACTCCCACCTTTTTGAGAACTTGATAGGAGAGAAATAATACGACTCCATACTTACTAGATAACAGTGCAGATTGTAAATGTAGCTGATAAATAGTTTTTTTATGGTTGCTAGCCTCCTCCCATGTATGCTGAGCCTGCGATTCTGATTTCCAGTGTATTGGACAAATCTCCTTATCCGGATTTCAGCAGGATATAGAGGGTGTGTCAGCTAAGTTGTGACAAGTTACCAACCTTTAATAGCTGCGAGCTCTACATTAAATTACTGATCAGATAGACAATCGACTTGTATAGGTAAGCATAATTTTTAAATGCGCTTGATTTTCTCATAAATATAGTTGAATTAGCTACCCTTTTGATTCTTAACCTAAGAGCGAAATTTTCAATGTAAAACTTGTATAGCAAGTTCAGAAACGGCCATTTCAGTTGTTTTCTTCCAATTAAGTATGACATGGTTCCTTTTCCCAGCGTAAAATACAGCCAGCCAGATATTAAAATAGTCACGTGATTCTACACTTCCGCGTCGCGACGCACTTTCATATGCTCCGCGACTAAGACAATACGGTTGCGTAAAGCCGTAAATAATGAGATTACCACCACTCGCAGCGACGGTTTCATGATGAGTGGGGACACTTCGTTTTACTAGGATCAATACGCTGCAGGAGGAGCATGATATAATATGGTTGCCGTTTCAAGGCGTAGCACAAATAATTTCTTGCAGTCCCGGAGGACGCGTGTTCGATCCCGGACGCGGCGGTCGAATTTCGATGAAGGCGATATTCTAGAGGCCCGTGTGCTGTGAGATGCAAGTGCACGTTAAAGAACCCCAGGTGGTCAAAATTTCTCGAGCTCTTCACTACGGCGTCCCTCATAACCTGAGTAGCTTTAGGACGTTAAACACCCATAAACCCATAAACTCTCTACAGCACGTTCCTCTGCTGACTTCATCATCCGCCTCTTTCGCAGCTTTCCTTTGCGAAATCAAATTGCTCCTATTTATTTTCATGGAGTCGACACCAGAAACATAGAACATAAAAATACAACAAAATACCGCAAGATTTCAGCTACATGCAGTCGTTTTCTCTCCAACTCCATTCTTTATGTACTTCTTTTTTCCATTGATGTACATGAGCTTATATGCCGCACCGATAAATATCTGCACCAGCAGAGGCAAGCCAATTTCTTACAGCTGCGATGAGAGCATTCGGGTATGAAAAATGTTGTCCAATTAGTAGATCTTTCATAAGACCGCTTGTCCAAGACGTTGCAGCTGACTTTCAACTGTGCACTCAAATCCTTGTTCGTAATCTGTCGACCAACATGAGATCCCCGAAGCTCTCTTTATTGTAATGTGTGCCGGCAAGCTGCACCAGAGGCACTCGATCACAGCCAGGTTTCCGTGCATGCTCCTGAACACTTTTTAACTGGACTGACCACCGCCTCGCTGTACTCACCTAAACTGTATCCTTCTCGTGAGCACACGTAGGTGGATCTCAATGCATGTAGTTTGTTTAGCACTCGGAATCCATTTACACATACAACTGCTTCCTCCTCGCGTCTCTCTCTGTCAGACGCCATTTTGGTAGGCTACTGCAGATAGGAGGCATTGCTTTCGGACCGGCATGTCCAGCAGTCGAGCGAAAACGGAAAAATTAGGCACGACAATTATGGACTATAAATTTCTTTAAATCTAAGAAGCCCTAATAGGGTGGCTTTTTCATGCCAGTGTTATCTCATAATTTGGAGGTTGTTCTCAGCTTTGTTTGTTGCCTGCTCGGCTAACACAAATCTCCCAGATTTCCTTCCCTCGTCAAAAACATGAATACAAGGAAAGGACTCCCAAATGCTTAGCAAAAGAAAAGAACACGGCGTAATTACATCCCATTCTTCAAATCGACACTAAATACAGCTGTATCAAACTTTTGCTCTTAGCAACATTCGACTTCTTGGTTTCTGTGGCTGTGCTGCAGTTTTGTTTTTTTTTCTTATGGAAAAGACGTATTTACTCCAGAAAAATTTGGATTTAACAATAAAACATTCGTTTTCTCAACTTGACGATGAATGACGTCAAGCGTATTAAAAATTTCAGGATAACCAACTAAATGTGCATGGCGGTGCTGTTTGGCCTCATAGATCCGCAGTAAATATTAGACAAAAATCTTTGAGTCATCGCGTTTGGCTTGTGGCAGCGTCGAGAGGCGGGGATAACTTATCATCAGCCTTACGACGTCTGCTGCACGACAAGGGTCTCTGCGACTGAACCTGTCCTGTGCTCGCTGCGGCCACCCTATGCCCTCAAACTTCCTAATCTCATCCACCTACCTGACTCTCTGTCGCCCCCTGCTACTAATACCTTACCTTGGAATGCGCTCCGTTAACCCTAAGCCACGATCAAAAGCCTGCTACAAACATTACACTCCCTCCCTGCCCATGCCCATTTCCTCTTCTTGGTCTCAGCTAGGACATTATCCACTCGTGTCGGTTCCCTCATCCACTCTACCCTGTTCCTGTTTCTTAACGTTGCACCTGTCATTTTCTTTTCGATAGCTCGCTTTACAATTCGTGATTCAATTTCAAGCCTTTCGTCAGCCTCCACTTCTGCTTTGTATGATTGCTGGCAACATACAACTATTATATACTTTCGTTTTGAGGAATGATAGTAAGCTGCTATTCGTGACCACATAGCATACGTGGAAAATGCACTTCGCTCCATTCTTAGCCTCCCAGCAGCCGCGGTGGCTGAGTGGTTATGGCGCTCGACTGCTGGCCCGAAAGACGCGAGTTCGATCCCGGCCGCGGCGTTCGAATTTCGATGAAGGCGAAATTCTAGAGGCCCGTGTACTGTGCGATGTCAGTTCACGTTAAAGAACCACAGGTGGTTGAAATTTCCGGAGTCCTTCACTATGGCGTCCCTCATAGCCTGAGTCGCTTTGGGACGTTAAACCCCCATAAACCATTCTTAGTCTCCCAACTATTTCCTTCTCATGGTCCGGATCTACGGCCATTTCTTGCCGTATATTGGTGTATTCCCTTACCAGTTCCAACGTATTTGTGCATATCGTGAACTGTTGGTCTCTTCTCAGGCTGTAGAACAGTACTAAGTTTCTTCAAATTAATGCTCTCATTTTTCATGCTCATATTCTTCACTCATGTGATGAAAACAGTGGAATTAATATTCCACTGTTTTGCTTCAAGTGTTTGGGCCTCCCGCATGTCTTGCTAATCGTCCCCTAAGTTACCTGCCAAGGCCAAATCGGAGAGTACTAAGGCACATTAAAATATCTTTTAGTTTATTTTCCAAATTCAAGCATCTCAACACCTCTTGCGAACAGGCGGTGAATAGCAGCGGAAAGTTTGTGCCCCTTGCCTGACACCCTTTCTTACTGGTACCTTATGCCTCTGGTATCTTATATGCCTTTTCCGCATCCTTGTAAGGAATGCCTGCATGTATGTCGATTTTTCTGTTGCGACAAAATCTTTCTCGTGATCTCTGGATGCTATACAAAGGGACTAGTTATATTCTGGGAATTTTTCTATAAACTAATTCATGGTGTTCATGAATAATAATTGGTTTTGGGGGAAGGAAATGGCGCAGTATCTGTCTCATTTATCGTTGGACACCTGAACCGCGCCGTAAGGGAAGGGATAAAGAAGGGAGTGAAAGAAGAAAGGAAGAAAGAGGCGCCGTAGTGGAGAGCTCCGGAATAATTTCGACCACCTGGGGATCTATAACGTGCACTGACATCGCACAGCACACGGGCGCCTTAGCATTTTTCCTCCATAAAAACGCAGCCGCCGCGGCCGGGTTCGAACCCGGTAACTCTGGATCAGTAGCCGAGCGCCCTAATTACTGAGCCACCGCGGCGGGTGGGTGTTCATGAACCAGGCTCATTTTGGGGGTGAATTTATGGGGTTAAAGAGAGAGAGAGAGGGGGGGGGTGGCAGCGGCCCCACCACCCGGCCCGCCTTTAATGAGAAAATTCGCACAGAAAAATTTGCTGAATATATATTTTTGGCTGCAAAAATATTAAGGGAAAGCACGGTTTAAATAATAACGTCCTCCCCCCTCAACCACCCTTACCAGGTGCAACCCATACATCCTCCCCTGCCTGATCTCTTGCATGGTAGAAAAGAGTGTAATACTTCTCTAGTTCTATTGGCGTTTACATTTATAAATGTTTTGTAAGCCGCAGAGAGTGAACTAATCGCTCTATATTAGTTTAAGGTCGTTACGTCTTCTTTCTTATAGGTCAGGACAATGTTCACTATTTACTATGTTAGTGGTACGCTTGAGGTCATGAGACATTGTGTATACAGAGCGGCAAGCTTTTCTTGCCTAATGTCTCTTCAATTCGATAGATATCCACTTAATTCTCTCCTCCCCCTTCCCCCGCTGCATTCCTCCTAAGGCTTTCCCTATATGCTCCTACCTTCGCCCCGGGATATCACATTCCCCTGCTCCACTGTCAGTCCTTAGCGTCATCATTATTTCAGCTACTGTACAAATTCGTGTATAATTCCTTCGCTACTTCAAAATCTCCTGTATATTACGAACGAAATTGTCCTCCTTGCCTCTTGTTGCGCACATCTTAGTCTTATCGATTACCCTGGCAGTTCCACAGCTCTTTTCTATTCGTGGTATTCAAGGCTTTCGTGCCTTTTTTCTCCTGAAAGAGGCGCCTTAATCCTGCCTAGCTACCCCATCTGCTACTTCTACAGCACACGTCATGATTTTACTCAAGGTTATCATTCATCAGTATTATACCCTAAGTGCGTCTTCAATGGTTAAAGAAAAAAATGAATATTGGTTTTTGAGGAAAGGAAATGGCGTAGTAATTGTCTCACATATGTCTGTGGACACCGGAACCGCACCGTAAGTGAAAGAAGGAAGGGAGAAAGATGCCGCAGTGGATGTCTCTGGAATAATTTCGACCACCCGGGGATCTTTAACGTGCGCTGAGCCACTGACATCGCCTAGCACACAGGCGCCTTTTGCGTCTCGATGGGGGAGAAATAATAATAATTGGTTTTTTGGGGGGAAAGGAAATGGCGCAGTATCTGTCTCATATATCGTTGGACACTTGAACCGCGCCGCAAGGGAAGGGATAAAGGAGGGACTGAAAGAAGAAAGGAAGAAGAGGTGCCGTAGTGGAGGACTCCGGGATAATTTCGACCACCTGAGGATCTTTAACGTGCACTGACATCGCACAGCACACGGGCGCCTTAGCGTTTTTCCTCCATAAAAAAACGCCGCCGCGGCCGGGTTCGAACCCGGGAACTCCGGATCAGTAGTCGAGCGCCCTAACCACTGAGTCACCGCGGCGGGTGGGGAGAAACGCGGAATATTCGTTTTTGAGGGAGGTCTTTAACTCTGTGTTTTTCTTGTTACCCATTACTCATTTATGTGCATCTTCCTCTCCAGTTTTCTTCCGTTACTTGTTTAAGTCTAGGCTAATTCAAGATCTATTCATGGTGGCTACACCTAACCTTGCCTAACACATTCACATTGTGCACAGTACCGGGGTGGATGCGCATTCTGAAATACATTTCATTTATAGACTAATCATTCGGCCTCTTCAATTTCATTTACTCTTCTCCCGATTACGAAAGAAAATATTGATGCTTGGTAAACTATCTCCATCCACGATTCCCATTAGCAGTCCCCCTACAAGTCCTTGAACCTATGCTATGTGGTGGCGATATCTGTTTCATTTTCAGTGTTAGTAGACCCTTTGCATTTAAAACGCGATGGCAGTTGATATATTGCAATTTCAAGGAGGAGGAAGAGGAAGACGAAGACGTTGTTCGATCGCCTGTCGCCTCAGCTCTGTTTATTTAGCTAATTTTTCCTAATTTACCTAGTTTTATTTGAATATTCGAGGACGGCAGCATCTTCAAGGCGGTACTGTTCCTATGGGAAAAGTACGGCTGCTCCGGCGCCGTCAAGCCTAAAGGGACCACGCCATTCAAAGGAGGCTGGCTCGGAAGAGGCGGCCATGGCTTCCCAGGCTGTGGAGCGACCAGAACATGGACTCGACGACCCGTCCAGCGAGACCTCATCGCTTAGTGGGGCTGAGTCAACGATCGTGGACGGTGACGAGTCAGTGGCCGATATGGCTGACGTGGACAACGAGGGCTTCAAGTTGGTGAGTCATCGCAAGCAACGAACGGTAGGGATCCCCGTAGTGGTTGAGCCCACAGAAAAGGGGGTTGATTTAAGAGAGAAGAATCCCATCTTACTTTTCGCGGCCATTCAATCACTGCTGGGATCAGCTCCGATTCGAAGTCGGTTCACCATGCACGGGGCTCTTCAGCTCGATGTCTCGACGGAAGAGCAGGTTGACAAGCTCCTGCAGAGCTCTCAGATTTTTGGCATCAAAGTTAACGTGCGGTTGCCCCATTCATACATGAAGAACACCTGTGTTATTAAGGGTGTACCAAAGTGGTATTCAGAACGCGACCTACTTGATTATCTGAAACCACAAGGTGTACTGCACGTGAAACGACTTGTGCGTCGTGTGGAGTCTCCAGGAAAAGAATGGGCTGCGAAACCTACCAACTCTATCGTGTTGACATTCGCTCCCAACTCAGAGCGCCCCGAAAAAATTGATCTGGGATTCACAAAACACGCAGTCGCAGATTTCACTGAAGCTCCTCCACGGTGTTTTAGATGCCAACGGTTTGGGCACGTGGCCAAAGTTTGCACAAATGATCGACGCTGTAAGCGGTGCGGAGGCGACCACGACTTTAAAACCTGCAGGGCAGGTTTTGCTTGCGCCAATTGCGGTGGCGATCATCCAGCGAGTTTCGGAGGCTGCCCCTTCCGTGTGAGTGCTCTGCACCGTCGTATGTCCTTTATTGCTGATCCAAAAACCCCACCGACTGAGACGCCTGTCCCTGGATTAGACGAGTTCCCAGTATTGGAGTCTTATGTTGTTGCGTTGCCCAACAATGTCCTTAAGAGACCTGAGTCCAGCAAGACGCCAAGGCCCAGTGCGCGCGAGTCGACTGTTCGACCTCCAGCAAAAAGTGTCCATGTTCCTGAGCGGCTGGATCACAGCCAGACTCCACGGCAAGGGGGACCCTATGGACCTGACACTGCATTCACCTGACGTCCGCGTGAGTTGGTCAACAGCGCCCGACCGCATGAGGAGTGATCACTATCCGATTTTTGTGTTTGCTGCCGACTTCCGTATGCATGGTGCTAAAATTAGCAACGTGGTCAACTGGGACAAGTACAGAAAGCACCTAGAACGTGTTTCTGGTGATGTTGTTGACAAAATGATTTCTAGTAAGCTAGCAGCAACTACGGCGGTCAAGTTACCTAATCATTTTCCGGCCCCGGATTTAAAACTCGGGAACCTTTGCGCAGCGAGAAGAAGGGCGGAACGCCAACTCGTGCGGAAGAAGGACGACAGGCAACTGAAGACGACCTTCAATAGGCTGAATTCTGCTATTAGACGTCACACTAACAAGCTGTACAGGTCGCAATGGGCCTCATTCTGTGCTAGTTTTACTGTGTTCTCACCGATAACGAGAATATGGCGAGTTATTGGCAGCCTTGCTGGAGAATCTCGCCCTTCGAAGCCTTTTGAAGCTCTTGCAAAGCGCAAGGAAAAACCTATTGCGTGCTTGGCAGAGGAATTTGCAGACGCATTCGTACGCGCTGATTCTGGAATAGATATATATTCACCATCTGCTTCCTCCAGGTCTATCATGGACGTCCCGTTCACGCTTCGTGAGCTTCAGACTGCGCTCAGTGGCCTGCGGCGCCGGTGTTCACCAGGTCCCGACGGCATCACCAATCAAATGCTGAATAATCTGCTCTTCCAACTCAGAAAGGAGCTCCTCAACTTCATCAATCGTGTTTGGGAGACTGGCGATGTTCCTCCGTCATGGAAGGTGGCACATGTAGTTCCGGTACTGAAGCCTGGCAAAGACATGACAGACCTTGCCTCGTATCGCCCAGTGTCATTGACCTCCTGTGTAGCTAAGTTGATGGAGAAGCTGGTAAATGAACGCTTATCATGGTGGCTTGAGGACAGCACGGCACTGCCATCCTGTATGACAGGATTCCGCCGAGGTCTTAGTGGCCAAGGTAGCGTCTTAGACTTGATCAGTCACATTGAACACCAGAGAGCTTTCGGCCTTTCCACCTTGGCCATTTTTATTGATGTTGCGAAAGCTTACGACAGCGTGCTTCAGAGCTCAATTCTAAACAGTTTGCAAGGCATGGGCATACAGGGCCATATGTTAAGATTCATTTACAAGTTTATAAGTGATCACGCGGTTCGTGTACGGTTAGGGAGTACGTTAAGCACCGAAAGGGTTCTATCACGAGGTGTGCCTCAAGGAAGTGTTCTTTCCCCCACGCTCTTTAACGCCGTAATGGCTGGCCTACCCGATTCGTTGAAAAAAAGTTGCAGGCAAGTGCGTATGTCACTTTATGCTGACGACATCTGTATTTGGATTACTGGCTACCAACACAAGCGATTAGCCCTGATAGCTCGACAGGCTATACTTTCGGCACAAGCTTACCTTCAAGGTGTGGGGGTTGTCTCTGTCAGTGGACAAATCCGGCTTTATTCTGTTTCCAGGTGTAGGAAGACGTCAAGCGTGGTTGAAGATAGACCTCGGTCACTCTTGCATCCGTCAATTCAACCACACGCGTTTCCTGGGCGTCATTATTGACTCCCGTCTACAGTGGCGAAAGCTGTAGACGCGATTGTTTCATCTGCATCTTCTTGTCTCAATGTGATCCGTAGAATTGCACGTGAGCAATGGGGAAACCATCCTTCTTCAATGGTCAAACTTCATGAAGCGCTGGTGGTCAGCCGGATAATGTATCAATTACCTTTAATTTCCCCCTCGGCATCACAACTTGAGCGTCTCGAAGTTGTCCACAGAAAGGGCCTAAGAACAGCCATTGGAGTTCCCCAGGCGGCTGCGAATAAGGCAGTACTTCATGAGTCCCTATCGAAACCTCTTAGCCTTATCGCTTCTCAGAGACTATTAATGCATCTTGACCGCTTAGGAGAGACGGTAGCTGGGCGATCCCTTCTCCAGCGGCTCTGCAAGAGATATGAGTCGAAGGCTTACTTGGCACTCAATACTCTTAGTTCTTTAGGCATTAATGTCCGAAGGCAAAGGAAACGGTTGAAACCCCCCTGGTCTTTTCCGACCCTCGACTGTAAGGTCACAATTCCCCATGTGAGCGCAAAGCGCAGGTCTCCTTTGGCAGCAACGCGTTCGCTTGTACTGGAATACTTGGAAACAGAGTATGCCTGCCATCTTAAAATTTTCACGGATGGTTCTGTGGACAAGGTCAAACAAGCTAGCGCAGCGGCTTTTTACATTCCTTCTTTGGACTGTAAGTGGTCCGTACGCTGTACTGCTGTCGTATCCTCCACAACGGCTGAAAGTGTTGCTATTGAGGCGGCTTTACGGAAGTTAGGGTCTTGTTCGGCTCAACCTGTTGTCATCCTAACTGATTCAAAATCTGCCCTTCAGAGGTTGGAGCGCGGATTCCCTACTGACGTCTTGTCTCTAAGCTCTCTGCGCTTGGTGCAGAATCTGCACAGCAGAGGCTTTACATTTCCAGTGGGTGCCCTCTCACATAGGAGTCAACGGTAATGAGGTGGCAGACAGTCTCGCCCATAAAGCTCTTTCAAGGATTTCATCAAAAAAAGTACCTCAAGATGGGAAAAGTCTCTGCAGGAAAACGGTGCTCGATCACTTCAGTACCCTGTGGAGTGCGTCCCACAAGCCATGTGTGACCAAGGGACTGAGAAAATCTCAGGCGACCCTTCTACATCGAATTCGCACGGCCTCTGCTCGCACTCCTGCATGGATGCATAAGACCGGCATAGCATCGTCTCCGCTCTGCTCTTTATGTGGTGTGTGCGGGGATATCGAACATTATATTATGTACTGCCCAGAGTACAACGCGGAAAGGCATGTGATGTTCGCTTCCTTCAAGAAGACAGGAACCCGTTACAGCCCGTGCAGGACATTGTCTACCCGAGTGGAAACCAGACATGCAGAAGGGAGGCTGCACGCCTTCTTTTAACATTTCTGGAGAACACGGATCTTGTTTTTATATGGTGACAGCAGGAACGGGCTATGGCCTACTGTGATTGAATGTGTGCGTAGATGGTGTCTTCCGGAGTAAACTACTTTATACTGTGAGTGAATGTGTGTATGGAGTGTGGCACTACAATGGCCTATGTTCTACTGTGACTGAATATGTGCATAGATGGTGACTTCTGGAGTGGACTGTGATGTGAACTGTGTGGATTGATTGTGTGCATAGATGGTGACTGCTGGAGAGAATGTGTGCTATTATAAGAGACTGTGCGCTTAGCGGGGTAGATGCGGCATTGTTAATATCGAAGGGACGCTGCGGTGGAGCAATTGCCGGCAGACAAAGCAAGGCTAACCCCACCTGTAGCATTCAACACCTCAACCTCAACCTGCAATTTCAATTTACCTTCAGTGTCTATATAAATGTGCAATTAAAAGGTCTCTAAATGATGCCTGGCGTATCGCCTTACGGCTTTTTTTCTAAAATTACTGCAATTCCGAAAACCGGCGCATAGCCATGTGCTCAGCAATGATAAGCTTAAAGCTTCTTATTGCCGAATTCTATGAGAAATGCGGCAAACTTCAATAGATTTAAATGCATTCGTGTTTCTCGTTTTAATACTACACTCTCTACATACCATGTTAATAACAGTAGTCTTGAATATTTGTCCTCCTGAAAATATTCAGGCGTATTAATCTCCTCTAATATTTCCTGATATACTACGCATATAGGTCATGTAACCAAAAACGCTAATAGCATGCTAGGCTACATACGCAGCAATTTTTATCTTTCTGCATCGATTAATTCCTTCTAATTACCGCCGTAATTCTAGCGTCACCACTGTGAAAGCAAGCTAATCCTAACTGCTGCTGTTGCAACGTAAGGAAATATTCTGTCTTTGCTTGTTTCATAAAATATATTAGCAAAACTCAATCCTTAAGGACAGATATTAACGTGACCGTGCTACGTTTGAGCTCGCATCGACTATCGACATAAAGTTAGAATTCCTTCATGCCAAACGAGGAATTTTTGCAATTCTTCATTCACAACACCTAGGCAAGTTGAAATCACCTTTCCTTGTTATGTCATCAAAACATGTTATTATTCTGCTTTTAAATCTCCGTTAACAAACCTTTTGACTTTTTAAGCACATGGAATTTCGGTATCTGTGAATTCTGCTCTTTATTTCTTTTGTTCTTCTAGTTCGTTTTCGAGTTCAGCCGATTCTTTTTCTGATACGCTTTCTATCTCCACTAGCATGTGATACTTTGCTGCTTGTTTCGTGCGTCATTTTTTTTTCCTATCAGTTTTTTCTTCTAGTGGAAAATTTAACTTTATGCTTTGCCACTTGTTTTATTTAGCCGATTTGATTATTTGAACTTTATGTTTAATGATGTTGATTTGTACAACTTATTGTCGAAACCTGCTTTATTCACCATGAGCCTTATCTTTAGTTGTATTTGTATTTTTTACTGTTTTATTCCGTCTTCTGTAATGTAAGTCCACTCCACTCTGTAATGCCCTCGGGTCCTGAGGGTAACGAAATAAATAAAGAAGCGTGATGTTGCACTGTAGTAAGGATAAGGCACTACGTTTGTGAATAACGAAAATCTTGCGCAGTATTTGGAAGCATTGGTCATGTCCTTTCACATGAAAGTAGTTTTGTAGTTTTGTGCCTTTCACATGAAAGTAGTTTTGTAGTTTAGGGCAAAACTAGAAAACAAGAAAGGAAAACTAAACTTAAATAATCAGAAACGAATGATTTCTCTACATTGGGAGCCACAGGAATCCCATTCTCGAAAATTATGATGGAAGCCTTTCAACAAAAATAAAAATCAAAGCTGATGTTTAATGCGGCAAATAAAACAAGGCAGATCACATGAGTACTGAAACGCCCACACGTAGACATCATGCCATGAAAACGCAAAGGCTCACAAGGGCTTATAAGTGTGGACGTCAATATGTGAGAAGAATGAAAAAAAAAATGGCCTGTTATAGGCACTTTTAAAGACCTCCTTGAACATTTGCTCACTGTGCTCAGCTTATAGCACATTCCTGCTGTGAGACTGTTAAACGGATTTAGGGGGTCCATACGACCAGGGGGATGTATACGATCATAAGATCATACGATCATGGTGCGTGAGATTCATGCGCTTTGATGGATAACGCATTTAAATATATAATACGAACAGATAGTAACAGGAATAGCATAAATATAGCATTCTTCGTGTCACCATACTTCTCAGCAACTACCCTGGCTAGAGTATTGTTTATTTATTTATTTATTTGCTTGCTTGTTTATTTATTTCTCCTGCGATCTCGTACAAACAGGGTCCCGCCAGGATGTGAACACTTAAAACACTGGTATACAATACATAGGCAAATTCAGCGTGCACAAAGCGCTTGCAGGGACTTTTAAAAGAGATCTGGTCAATGTGACAGCTTCGATACCAAGGTTCGATCGATCCATAATCGATCTAGAGACAGAAAGAATATTTGAAACTGTTATATCGTGCATTAAGTTGTGTTCAGCACGCCTTCGTATAGTATTATAACCCGATAAGTAAGCAACAACATGAGAAATATTCATGCTACAGTCACCTTTAACCAGCTGAAGAAAACCATTATTCGGCGAACCCGAGGGCGCTCATACACCGGAGTAATCCAACGCTTGCATGAATTACAGCGAAATCTGACATATTCGTCTATATTCATTCAAGTTTGTTAATATCGGTTAACGTCAATTGGTCCTAGATTATTACAGGCTATTCCAACAAAGGGCGAATGAGGGAGTTGCATTCTAGGAGGCATACACCGTATGTAGAGAATTTCGGTGGGCTCCACCAATGCAAGATTACTATTTGTCCACACGCCCAGATATTTGTACTATACCTCTAATAGGGAAGTGTGAACGTCCCACTGAAATAGAAAATAACTTTTCTTCCGAGCAACTTTTCGTAAAGACCTTTTTTTTTTTCAAAATTAATTGACATTTGGGGTTCGCCACTCCAAGCAATCAGTTCTGCGAGGTCTTTTTCAAGCCACATTCAACATTACAAAACTTTTCGCAAGTTCAGAAGATCCTCTGCATAGAGCTAAAGCGTGAGCGAAATTTATTTAGTAAATTTTTTAGTAAAAAAAACAATTAGGCCGAAAACGGTTCCAAAACGCATGCATGCAAGATGCCAGAATCAAAAGAGCACAAGTAAAAAAACTGGTTTAAAGGCACGAGGTGACGTCTTTTTGAAAGGAAGGCTGTGATCCATGCCAGCTTTTGGTTGTTTTTCATTGCATGACTTAATTCGCTAAATAATTTGCTATGCGACAGCATGTACAATAATTTGCGAAAATCCGCGGACATCACTTCTGTTTGTCTTACTCTTCTTATTATATCTACTGTGTGAAGTAATGCACAGTTTAACACTATATGACAGTGTTATAAAACTGCACACATAGGGCGAAACACGAAATGGAGGGGATTACAACACCCGCGACGCACACTGCGACACCTCGTGTGTTGTTATCCTCTTTATTTCGGGTTCCGCCCTATTTGCGCTATTTTACACCACCATCTTGTATTTTACACCAACTAGCAAAAAAAAAATGTTTTGCAATTTGTAGAACAGCCGCGCCTGAAGCCATGTTGGAGATTTGCAAGTCCTTGTATATCTCTAAAACAATGCATTATCTTTTAATAAATTTCGAAATTTTGTACGCCATTCATGTTAATGATATCATAGATAATTTTAAATGCACCCCTTGTCTCCGCTTTTATGCAAGGCTTTGATCTTGGCAGTCCTGCAGTCATCCGGTAAACTGTGGCGCAGCGATCTAGTGAGTAAAATATACATACTTCACGCACCATTCCGCGCAGCGTTTTAAAAAATCGTTCTGAACGCCATTAGGACCAGGATCAAAGTTTCGCCGTAAATTAAAAATTAGTCAATTACTAAAAGTAAATTAATTAGCAACACCTGATATATAGACAATGATATGAAAAAGTGCTGAAAACAACCATTGTCCTATGTGAATACCGACTTAACGTAATTTTTAAATGCAGAACAAAAGCTGAACATTGTCTTATCACACAAACCTTTCTTACCCGTTATAAACTAGCTGAACGAGACCTCGAAGTGATTTGGCTCAAAAATCTCACTACAGCAGTGTCAATGAATGAGGACAGGAGCATTTCCCAACATTTTTCTTTGTCGCAAAATATTTTTGTGTAAGTTTTTCACACTTAAGGACAACCATGTTATTCACAATAAAAGTGTTGTTTATGAAATTATCAGAGCGAAGATTAAGCATATCGAGAATATATTCATTGTTATCCCGCGAAAATTTACAAAACAAACAATGGTTTGGAGGCCTGAATTCATATTCAGTACGCTCTACATTACACCTGTCTGGTCACAAATGCCGGTTGTGACTTCGGAATTTATTACATTCACTTGTAGTAGGTAAAAGGCGAACTCAATGCCGAGTATTGTATTTTAAGCAAAATAGGGAGAATGCCGGTTATATACGTTTTAAAAAGTTTTACGCTTTTTAGAGTGTCTTTAGATGAGGACTTTCTAATATTTTCTTTTTCAATAACACGACAATGGCACGAAATTCCCACAGCGATTCTATGTATACTGCGTGCAGACTATCTATACCGGGTGCGGGAAATCTGGTACAAAAAAAATCTTTTGCAGCCAAAATTGAGCTCTGCAGACTATACACCGAGTGTGAAGTACATACCGGAAATTACAGTAATTTACGCAGCAAAATATACCACAACAGCACTCTATTACTATTAGATGCCCGTATCAAGGGTAGACAAACTATAGATTCAAGACGTCCTCGCGGTGGTCACACGTTTTTTGACATGCGTTATGCACACTGGTGAGCTCAAAATAGTGAAATGCAAAATATTTTGATCATTTAATTAAACAAACGACTGAAATTGTTCCATGCTGCTCTGACGCCTTGTCCATGCACCTGTCGTGTTCAAAATCCTTGACTTCGTTATTAATTACAAGAGCCCGATTTGTCAGCGCTACGTGCTCTTAGAAGCCGCACAAAATGTCGACAGCGCACATATCTATAAAATTTGTATTTCTGCCTAAGGTTTCGATCGTGATATCTCGGTTCAAGCGAACTTTACATGAAGTACTGGCTGATAGCGATCGGGCTCGGGAGCAGGAGAGACTCCATCCGTGGCGCCCGCGAAAGGGCTAACCCCGCTTCGGCTTTTTGTGCTTCCGAGACCTATATGGAAAGAAATGCGTGAAGCATTTACGAGTGACCTGATAACATTAGCGTTTTCTGTACTATACTACATTCTTGTCTAAGCATAACGACATGCGAAGATCTCACTACTACGGTTTTCCAAATGGCACAGAAACGAGGATCACACCACAGATTGTCTCAATTTCTTTTCACCTCGTGCGTCTAGCTTACATTCCTCAGGGTCAGAGCCTGCAAGCTAAGCAGTGGGAGTGTGGTTTTTCCGTGTTACGAACAACGATATATCGTTTACTAAAGCGCGTTGACGTTTATCGAAAATGCGCATTGCTGAAACGGCCAAAAACTCGAAAATGTTTGATCGCTCACAAATAACAGCTAGGGCGGAAGTCGAACGCCCTTCACTACTGAAATTCATAGAAGCATAGATGTAACTTTGGCTCTCAAGCAGAAAGCGATGAGCGCGGATGCAAATCTTCCGTATGCGAAACCGCTGCCAGCGTGCGCATGTAGGCAGCTCTGATTACAGTGCACTCAGTTTGTTACTTTTGTCGACACTACAATACCTCTACTGCATTTATTATTTTGTGTTTTGTTTTTCGCTGGCTTCATTACCGCCCCATAGCTTTGTTTTCAATGGAGATGCAATGTCTTTTTGCGTGCACGCCTGTGCTGCGGGGGAAGAGCTTATACGTCACGGTTATTTGCGCACAAAAGTAATCAGTGGAAGACTGCCCTACTTGATCTCTTTTTTCTTGTGTGTGTCCCAACATAACTCAACTTGAGCATTTTCATGTCTTCCTTCTCATCTAAGAATGAAAAACTAATTACACGCCATTATGTTGTCAAGGGTCTGACGGAATCCCGTCTGGTCGGGATGGTAGATGATATGAGGAAGTCGCACCGACTAATATCATCTTCCACGCCGTTACCTGCAATGAAGGCTACAGCGCTTTTCTATCAGCTGCCTCTATAGAATACAGTGCTTGCGCAGTTACTAATATAAAACTCCAGGCCTAAGCTAGCGCCAAATGAAATGGACTTGTATATGTTACCTGTTTAACTACCAAGACGGCGCTTTGCGGCGTTGTTGCTACTGGGTCGGAGAAAGTCGACAGGCTCGAAACTACAAGAGGCGGATCCTCTCCTTTCTTTGTCGACTTGAGTGGAGCCGAGGCATAAAGCACAAGCTTGCCTGAAAATTCCAGTAACCAAGGAATGTGCTCATGAAATAACTTCCGTATGCTTTTCAATCTAGCAGGCAGCCAGGTCAGGCATTTCTCATCTGCCGCACTCGAGTGCGTCTCTGCAGATCTGCGGTAACAAGAAGCACATTGAGGCCGACTTATCCGAGCGTGCCTTAACGATTCCGACTTTCTCCGACGACTGCAGTAGACGATAAAGCCGGACTCATTCACATGCTCGCAGACTTGCTCCCACAGAGGAAGTAAAGGTGCTGGCAACAGCCCACGCATATTCCAACGATTTACAAGCGCCACCTTTCCTTGCCGTGCTGTAATCGCTGAGATCAGAAAGCTGTGGCCCGACTACAGTTCTTTACCATAACAATACTTTTTGGCTGAAGAAATTTAACTGGGACTGACCTCCGTACCTGATACGCTGCATACTCAGTGGATTAAAGGATGCAGTGCATCGTCCATTTTCTTCTGCACTATACTCTGCGTTTCTACTCGGACAGGTGACCTACAAATCATTCGCGCGAAGTTGATGCTTTCCTCAAACACTTTATGGCATGCTCTCTGTTCAGTACTGTTTTTAACTGTTTTCCAGGAACAGGATACATAACTTGATGGGCATGCATGAGATGAATGTACGACCCTCGAGTTGCGCACTGTCTGATACGGAAGCTACGAGTTTGTTCAGATGTAAACTTAAACGGAACGGGGCCAACTATCCTGCGCTTCAGCCCGTGTGTTTTCTGCAATGCCCTGATTGTCATGTCACAAGACCTGCATCTACACCCGTTCTCTCTTTCGTACAAACGCTGGAAATCTCAAAACTTTCCCTGGCACACAGCGCCGGAGCAAAAAAAAAAAAATGACGGCGAAATTCATTTCATAGACGCGATGGGAAGGCGAGTGTGTGTCTGTGTGAGGAGTCACCCAGAAGTAAGGATGCATCTCACCACCCATGGGCCTCCACCTAACACCTGTCTCGCCCTTCAGAAGCTACATCCCCCCTCCCCCAAATTGCCTCCACCCTTCAGGACCTCATGCAAGACCGGAACGAAAAAGCAACAGTGAACTCCAATTCAAAAACGGCCGATGTAAAAACGAAATGTACAATCAATACTGCTGACGCAGATTCGTCGCATCACATTGTATATAGCTTGTGCATTTTTGATGTGCATCGCATAAACTTCTCCCTTTTACAGAAACAGCATCAAAATTTTCGTATCTTCTAGAACTATATAAAGTCGTTGGCGATCCCATAGATTGTCTCAACTTGAAGCATGGCCTCCAGTTAGTACGTGGGTGCAATAATATGGAATGTAACACAATCACTTCGTGGCTGTCAAAACAGGCGACAAAGCCTAACTTTTGGTTCTGAAGACAACATATCTAGTTCATAAAAAGGCTTGCGCCACTGTATCGTAGCCAACAGACATGCTGCTCTGCGTACCCAGTCCCACATTTCTCGGACTACATGACCGCAGTCTTCGTTGGCTGTTGCCTGCGATAAACTCGAGCTGATATTAATTGGCCCACAGTTTTGGTGATGAGACTGCAACACTATGGCGTGAATGCTAAAGGCTACGTTCAGATAAAAAAGGGATAACGTACGCTGAGGGACATGTACTACCTGTGCTTTGTGCGGCAAGAAAAATCTACCAAGCAACATGAAACGATATCCTCACTGTTTGCACCATAGACGTGCGCAAACGTCAGCAGCTGTATCGAACCTAATCACTTCGTGGTGTCACTGTGGGATTCAGGACATAATGCACCAGCGCTGGTGTGACATTGGGGAGTAACACGCATACCTTATTTTAAACAACATCACTTCGACCGCTACTTTGTGTTCTGCCATCAGAACTGTGATCGCTTGTACTTGCACTCTCAATAAAACCAGTTTATGAATAGACAGGATTACACATCGATTTCTCAGGAAAATTGTAGCGTAGCACGGGAAAAGAGTGGAGCCTCATTAGCCGATCGAGGAATTTCATAAGATATCTATGCTGTAGCAAATAATTCGTACACGTACAAAACACAGGATCAAAGTATTTTTTACCATACAGTCGACGAGATGATAAGAGACGGCAATCAGTTCTTGATTTGGGACTTTTTCATTAAAAAAAAATGATTTTAGGTCTTTTTACTTCAATAGGTATGAAATTCCACGCTTTCGCCGTTTGGACCCCAGTGGCCCGTTCTCGGTATGTGTTTTCGAGGACGGATAAAGATTATGTTAGTGGTACCTGTATAGTGTTATGACTAGGCATGCCAAATTTATTTATGGACATTGAGTGAATCTAACGCATTGCGCTCTTTCCCACCATGGCCGTTTTCGGTTGAGAGGCAAACTGAAATTTCAATATGCTCAACAGGACAAACAGTGGTATGTTTGATTCGAAAGTACTTGAGTACGTAACTATTCGCAGTGCTATTTTATGTGGTCGAATAAATGGATCCAATTTTTGTGTGTGTGGAATACCTCAGTTTACAGCAGTAAGCGAGGCTGGAATGAAATAATAAGCAAATAATTCCTTGCAAGAAGAGAGCGAAACACGCCGCTGCCTTGAGAAGAGCAAGCACTCTGGGGCTAGTTGAGAACATATGTTGGTGACTGTTCAATTTCTAGTGGAATTTAGTGTAACGTTATGCCCTAAGTAACTGATGGCGCCCACTTGGGGTAAACTGCCCGCCTCAATATGATTTTTCTGAGATGAGTTGTTTCCGCAGGTATTCCTGATCCGCAACAATATACACTTATTTTGGCAGTTTGAGTTCTTGTTTGTTTCCTCCTAAACAAAAAAAAAACACTGGATAGTTCGGCATCTATTATCTTTTCATGATGGAATGATTTACCTGAAATAAATAGTGTGGTTTCCGCAGAGTCGATGACTGCTTTTGCTGGAGTGAATCTAATGTCATGAACGTAAACCCAGACAACTTCGAGGTTCATTTTCGCACAATCATTTAATCTAGCTCCTGGTTGGCAAAACTACTTGCAAGTACCGCTTGAAAACAAAGGCATTCATCCGAAACAGGCACCCGAAAATTTACACGACGATGCCAGGAGCGGCCAAGCTACGGCGCTTTCTATTTCTACGTAGAACAATTTCGGTTGAGGCGAGTGACTGGGACATGGCTACTTTATTTTCGGATCTGATAGAGCTTCACTCCGGCAGAGGTGATTCTACAGCACCTATAAACGAAATGAGGAAAATATGCGTGGAAAAAATCTTCACATATACACCACATATACACATTTGTTAAAAACAGGTCCATTAAATCACACAAATAAATTCCAATAATTGTGTTTCTAAGCCGTGCCGCATTCTAACCACTGAGAACAAGCCAGATAAAGAAGAAAGGAATGACCCCAGTAACTAGGGCTGCTATCATCATTGATAAGGCTCGAACAGTCCGCAGCGAACGTGCATTCTGTCTTCCGAAATAGTGACATGAACAATTTTATGTATTGCTATTCCTCAAAAATATTTCTGGAATAAAGAGAACTATTGTACGGTAGCTGTAACAAAATCGCTGAGAGCGCCCAGACATTCGCTGTAAGGCACGCGTTTCAAGCTGCTTGTTCGTAACCAATGTCCCCCATATGTGCACAACCAAGTGTACTTTAATCAAACACATTGTTAGCAGGCGTATACTTTTGCGCGGGAGTGCTGCTTAGCATGCAAGCGGCACCAACAGCTGCGAAACATTGCGGTGGCCTTTTTTCCCTTCAGTCGAATTAAAGAGTCTTGATGCCAACCTTTCTTGTGCGCAGGGACATCGCACTAAAAGAAGGCGAGGAGGAAAAAGAAGAGGGGCAGCACTGCGACCTGTCACGGACCGTCTGAGGGCTTCTGGGCAGGCCATTGGACGATGGCGACAGGGGGTCGGAATGGGACCAACAGAAGAGTCAAAGCCGGACCTGCCTGCGGGACCTAAGGGCATCCCCTCGTAAATTGTGAATGCACCCAGTTTACAACTTTTTTTTCTGCCTCCTCGCTCATTTAACGACTGGCTGCAGTAGCCTCGGTCCAGCCTTGCCGCTGCCGCCGCTCCCAAATGAATGCTTGTCTGCATGTTGCCCGTCTACGGGTGTAATCCCGGCCCATCCGAAAGCACAAAGACCTTACAGAGTGAAGTCCCATTGGCTTCTGCACGAGTGTCCCTCTAAGCGTAAAGTGGCTGAAACCAATCAGAAGTCTTGTCAACGTAAAAAAAAGTAAAATCAAGAGTTTGCTGAGTCAGAGCGTTCAGATAGGGAAGCCTGAATGCCCATGGCTAAAGGCGGCGCTCTGCGGGAGACTGCAATAGCGCGAGATGCCCTCAGTGGAAACGTTTTGAGCTTCGGTGATTTTGTTCGCAGCCCCGAAAGTACGCGATAAGGGCTCGCGAAGCCTCGTGTATACGCTTATCCAAGAAGAAATTGATTTAGGCTCTGTCCACTGTGCACGGTTCGCCGTCCACAGCTTGAAATGTAGCCAAGTGTTAGATAAGGAAAAAATATAAATGAATGAAATCTCGAAGGACAGGTAACGTGAACGAGCTCTCAAGTGACTGACTTTAAAGATATAGAGTTTCCATGGGAGGTAAATGTCATGTTAGGTCCCCATCTATCTATACGGACATTTGAAACTTGAAACGTCCAGCGCAGTCTTGGTGAGCGATTCACTACCGCGATAAATTAACCTCGTCGTCTAGAGTCCTGCCCTAATCTGAAATCAGTGGCCAGGGCTGACACCAAGAAAAGATTGCCCTTTCGTCATTTCCATCTGACCACTTCGGCTGCGGAAAGCTGCGGGAAATCTTTATGTAGAGTGTGACCTGTTATCCCTGCCGCGCTTATCTAGGCCAGGGTTTTCTGAATCCATGCCGCTATCCAGCCGTCTCACAGTGGAGCCGACAGTGTGTGCAGTGGCGGGAACGAAATGCCCCGGTTCTTCGTTATCGGCCTACCTGATCTTCGTGGTTTCTGCAAACTTTGTGGAAACTCTGGGGCGCACGACGTTGCTCCACGCAGCCGTAAAACTTGCACCGGGGCCGCCGCACCCACTGAATATCGCGAAATGCGCACATCTTGCAGCGATTTGTGCTGTCCTGTGATGGGGCTCAAGCTTGAACGCGTAGTACTTTGTTTAACGTGCGCGGTGCGAAGGTGCAGCAGTGAATCATGAATTTGTGTCCAGGATTTAAAGCAAAACCTCTGCCACCACCGCTTAAGTTTCAGTGTTGTTTTCATTTTTTGTCGCTGCATGGAGTCCTTGAAAAGATCAGTACGGCGCAAGGGTATCTTCGAGTAAGAGTAGGCATGAAACCGCTAGGTCAACCACACGAGACCAAAAAGATAAAGTGGTGGGGTGTTAACGTAGTTAAAGACAGTAGACGTGCGAACGCAGGTGTTCATTCTTCAACTGAAGGCGACGCTTAAGCTCCGCCTCAAGGGTGTGACGTGATAGCTTTAGTGGGTTAATGCTCATATTGTGACGAAGAAGACGACGAACTGTGGAGTGGCCCGAGACGGAGCGCTCGCGCTAGGCCAGCGGCCGTTAAAACCATCTCATTGCCATCAGTCATCTCGTCTCATACTTCGGCTGGCCGTCACGTAACAATGTATGCCGAATCGGTGATTCTCTACGTAACATTCATAAATCGCGGCGAGTCCTCTTATCTCTACCTGCGCAGTGGCGCAGCGGTTAAGATATGCGCCACTGCACTGGCAGGTGGCTGTTCCTGTCACAGCCACCCGTAGGTATTGTAGGACATATGTTGCTCTTCCCGAGCAACCTTTTGCGACCAGTCACTAATTTAACTGCCACCTGCCAGGGTAGGTTGTGTTGACGCCACGAGGTTGCGTATCCCAGGTGGCACGGCGCCCTCCTCCCATTGCCTGCAGCTTGCGCGACGCTCCTTCGAACTTACCTGAGCTTACACGAGTAACTCGGGTAAGCGCGGGTAAGCGCGGGTTAGTTCGGTGCACAAGACAAGATGACAAGATTCTTGTTCGGGGTTGGCATGTCTGGTGTAGTGCTTTCGCATTGATGTGTATACCGGCCGGACATCTGTGGCGTACCGCAAGTTACGAAACAAACCGATTAGTCTAGCATAAAGTTCTCAGTGATTTCCGATAGCCTTCATGTTAGTGACCTGCAAATAGGAGTAAGCGGAATGACTGTACCAGATAATGCATGAAGTTGAGGCTTTTAACTTTTCTATAGGTGTGTACTGCGTCCTCATATACTATATGGTCATATTTCCTAGCTGTAAGGGGATGAGAGCATGGTACTGTTGACTCGTTCTTTCATAAATAAACACTCTTTTAGAAAGCTATTCGAGGAAACATTAGGCGATTGTACGGCAGAAAAAACCTTAGTATTTACCTCTGGCTACTTGCCTTGGGGAAATCGCCGCAAAAGCTAAAAGGAACACTCTGTGCGGAATTTTCTTAGATTGTGTCTTATCTTCTCTGGATTTATGCACCATATAGAAATTTGAAATATGTTAGACGCTACTATCTGCTAAATAATTGGAGGCAAGTCTTTCCATATTACGGATACATTGTGCGGAGTCACAGAAAAGCAGAAGATTATGAATGTTCCCTATGTGCAAGGCGAAAATACTTTGTATCGCTTTTAGCCATGCCTTGTTGATGTCAAGGCTCATAGGTGGTGCACGCGTTTACTCGCAGCCCGAAACAGACCGCACTGAATAAAGACGTCAGGATCCACTGCGGATCAGCCATAAGCGCTAGATTTCGAGTTATCATTAATGCCAGTTTTCCACTCTGTTCGCTCAGTATAGCCGCTAACTTTATGTGTGAGCTGCGAGTGGAGCGAGCATTTGGAGTCGTTCGTATTGTTACCGCGTATCGCGTAAATTTCGCAAAACATGATGGCAGGCTTGTTCAAATAAGAAAACATCGCACGCACATGCATACCTAAAAGCTAGCTTCATAAATAATGCACAACCCTGCACTTGTGACCGGTAAGGACGTTCTGCGTGAGGCTGAAACTGAAACGGTACGACTTGATCGAAGAATCAATATCTACTTCATATATCTGCATGATGACGTTTATCGCGGATTGACTAAGTGATCCAGTAACCGGAATGTTAATCCGTCATCATTATCAGACATATCAAGACTACTGCCGAACATAGGACATTTATGTTCCACCAAATTTCCTCCTCCCCACATCACTCTTCATCACACTCAACTACGATTTTCTTCTTTTTTCTTAATTGCTAAAACTAATACCATAATACAGTAATGAAATTAATAATTTGATTTGTACAGTACTTCAATTTCATTGCATCATTTTAAGATGGCTAGAGCCAAGGTTTACAATAGCTGGCGTATTCTACGAAAATGAAAGCAACCGTACGTTGTTGCCAATCCTTTACTCTATTTCTTTGTTTCATGAATACGCAATATTTTTAACAATTAAGTCACTCCAGGCGCATAAGAACCACTATTTTCTTAATTGTAATAAACCGAAGGAACACGTTAGTAATGCAAATTTCAGGAAGACCTTGCCATTATAATTTACTCATAGCGAATGTTGAAATGGTGTGCCAAAACCGGCAGTTGAACCCACTGTCAGCCCACGGCAGACGGCGGGGGGCTACTCCTTTTCGTGTTGATTGTTTCACCATAAAAGCGTTCTTTGCTGGGTAGAAAATGCAGTCTTTCAAGGCAGTCCTTACTCATGCCGCTAGGAAAAGGTTAACAGGCAATGCTGATTGGTCGAGCAGATGGCGGACTTAATGCTACGCAGACAGAAAATCTTCTAACAATACCGGTTTAGAAAAATATAACAATGTTTATGTGCAAATTTGATTAGTTGGCGAGTTATTCTTCACATTGGTTGTACTTATGATGAGCACTTATACAATCCTGAGTTCTGAGGAAAAGAAACTCAGCATTCAAAACGATGGGCTTAAGAAAGCAGGAAATGAAGAAAGTTCTGCCCATGAGGTGAAAAGATAAATGAGGAATAAAAAATCAAATGTGTAACAACGTGAAGTTAGCGGACGGTGACAAAGCAGGGCAAATGTTCTGGGGAGTATTAATTGTTCATACAAAACTCGCGACAGCTAATTTAGCGTTAATAACAGACAAGAGTGCATTTATTTGGTATTTCTGCTAATATTTGTCCCAACAACGCGAGGACCAGATCAATAGTCTTATTTGACTGTCATAGCGTGTCGTGTTCAGGCTGATGTGTGTCGGCAAATTATGAGCACTGACCCCACGAGCGAGGCTTTCTGTTGTCTGCATGCAATGATTCTGTTCACGTTGATTTGCTTCAAGTGCTTCTCCAGGCCTTTGTTGGCAGCAACCACTGTGCCGATTACGACTGCTACATAAGCTACTTGCTTGCTGTGGCCTGTGTCTATATACTGAAGTTTTTTATTCCTCACACTTCGAGCATTTTTGAAGTTTCTTGCCCTCAACCCTGCTATCGTATAAGGAAAGGCAATGTCGATGATCAACCCCCCGCCGGTTGTCTATGATGGCTAAGCAAGTCCCAGTGTATTTGAAACCGCTCATATTCATCCACTTTTTCATACTTATGGTCCAGCCGCTTTTAGGCTGCTCGCTAACTGTAGTATTTCCTCGGGTTCCTGTGGATCGCCTCACCCTGTGTACTGAAGGTTTTGGTGATTAATTTGTGCAGTTCTACAAAAGTTCAGCACAAGAAGGACGGTTTCCGTCGTCGTTTCTTTGAAGAGCCGAAATTTGGCATCCACAGCCACGCTTTTAACCTTAGCCTTTATTCTTTTCTTTTTAATGAGTTGTTCTTGTTGGTGTCCCTCTTTAAAACCAAATTCAACTGTTCTTTTTAACAACCTTTCCTTCGGATTTCTCTGAAACCTAGACTTGCAGTGCGTATTTTCATCACTTTTTGTTCGAGCCCGCCAAACATGGTTTACGGTTTATGAGGGTTTAACGCCCCAAATCGACTCAGGCTATGAGGGACGCCGTAGTGAAGGGCTCCGGAAATTTTGACCAACTGGGGTTTTTTAACGTGCACTTGCATCGCACAGTACACGGGCCTCTAGAATTTCGCCTCTATCGAAATTCCATCGCTGCGACCGGGATCGAACCCGCGTCTTTCGGGTCAGCAGCCGAGCGCCATAACCACTGAACCACCACGGCGGGTGTAGAGCCCGCCAATCAATTTACCAGGAATAATTTTTTCCGCTTTTACCAAGATTCGATCCCTAGTTTGAATCAGGTTCTGTTCGTGACTATTTTTTACATAGTCTGCTACTGCGTGTTGCTCCTCTAACACAAACTTCATCACTGGCAAGCATGCACTGCCTCCTGATTTTCGACACAGGTCGACATCACTATGCGAGTCCACTGCGTGGCGAGCGGCTTCTTTCTCCGTGGTAGCCAGTATAATAGTGCAATTTCCTATTCAAGCAGTATATCTTGGAGAGAGGGGTGAAATCCGTTAAATATCCTTAGAGTACAGCCGTGCTTCGTTAATATGGACACTTTGGTTCCAGAGAAAAACTTTCCATAAAGCAGTCGTCCGTAATAACGAATCACGACGAAAAAAATGTTCCGACAGAACACATTGTGATTAAGAACTGCTTCTTAGTACAACGGTTGCCGTGAAGTGGAAATTAGACGGAATCTTGGCAGTTCCTAGTGCATTACCCTGGTCGCCATTGTCTTAAATTATGTGGTGCAGTTTGAAGCAACTAGTCGTCCATCAGGTATGATATAGCTTCTCATTGCGTTATGACAAATATCCTAATACCCCTGTTCATTTTTCAGAAACTCCTAGCACATATTTGTACTCAGTCTGTTTATGAATGCGCTGTGAGCGTATCACAAGCAGCAGAGAAAGTTTTGTTCACAGTCATTCACGTGTTACTGAAAATGTTAAGGCGCATGGACCGTGAACTTTGCCAATGTATAGCGTAAAACCACACAATAGATGTTCATCACTCTGGAATTTACACTTTCGCACTGCCTGTCGCTGCTGCCTTGCACTCAAAACACAAAACAGGAAAGATTTTATTGCTGCAACCAAAGTTTTCTTCTCAGCGCTGTTCATATCAACGCGACAAAAATGCAGGGCTCTAATCGTCTCCGCGCATTTTCGAACTGTGCATTGTTCGGACAGCGAGTTTCCGTAATAACGAGACGTAAATATAATGAAAAGTTTGGTCCCAAAAGATACTGTCCCTAATTCGAGTCGTCCGTATATCAACAGGGTTAGAATTAACTAGGCACGACTGTATTGCCCACGTGTGTAGTCTCGTCTGCTATTTTTTTCTCACCCTCAGGGCGCACCACTGCTAACCACTTGCCTATACTTAATGTTGTCTAATTGAAGGACAACCAGATATAGTATACGATCGTCCGAATAGGGCACTGAACTGTTTTTTTCCTCGACATTTCATTAACTTCGACGACTTCAACGATATTGTTTTCAGCAGAACTGTATCACTTCGCCGAGCACACTTAGATGTCTGTACTCAATTTATTGTTGTTTGAGTTGCGCGGAGCCTACCACCAATGATCACTGTGACGGTTGTGCTACGAGTGACTTTGAAGGCACGATTCAGATTGTCTTGGGGGACCGCCCTGGTGACCTAAATCAATCCGAACAGAAGGCAGTTCAGTAGACGTATAATACGGGAGCACAGCGTTGCTCGAATCATTTCTATTGCTCTCATGCTCGTGTACGTGAGCGCTACCGACGTCTGCCAGCTTCCATGTGCCTCGTCTATGCGGCGCCGAATGCGAGTATAAGGTGTGCTCAGGCACGTGCCTGACAAGTTAATCCGGGGGACGCTCACAGACTCAAGAGAAGCACGTGCACTTCGAGGCTTAGCGCGTACCTTGGCTTTGCTGCCCGCCCTTTAACGACCTGTTTGGTCGCACCATCTTCGCGCTTGAAACGCGTGGAGATTAAGATACATGCGCGAGCACCGGCGTGTCGTACGCGATAACCGAAGCGAGGCGTGAGCACATACTTCAATACGGCATATCTCAACGACACACAACCCGAAGCTGTGATTGCCCGACGGCAAAGACAGAGAGAGAGAAAAAGTGGGCCGTAAAGCAACGACTGCGGCGTCCACGTAAGGCACCACCGTCGACGCGGCAGTAAAACGGTCGCAAACGAGCCGCTCTCGGCATCTCAGCCACGCTGGTGCGGTGACGGCAGGGCTGCACCTGGAAAATTCCTAGTGCTCTATCCAACGCAAGTGGAAAGGAAGTGGATATTGCGGCGCTCGCGCTTGCGTTCGTTCAACCTGTTAGCTCCGCGCGCAGTGCAGGCGGCAGACCTGCTAATCTACTACAGAGGCCCAAAAAGCAGTAGGGCTTTGCATCGGACGGGGTGGTGGTAAATGCGCGCGCATCTGTTTGCAACAGCCAAGATGTGCATTCATGCGCGAAGAGCTTAGAAGACGTTGTGCCGCAGGAGGATGAAGTTGTCTCGCGGGTCTTCTTATCAACGGGCTTCGATTAGCGACTAGCTCTGCGCACTGACTTGTAGCAGTGAGTTGTAGCACTGAATTTCGGTCTGCATGTATCGCGGAAGCACCGCTTTTCGCGTGCGATTTCGCGCCCTCGATTGCACGGCTCGATCACCGTTCGAGACACAGCGGGTTAAAGACGACTTTCCAGAGACTATACTTCCGTGAACAAGATTCAGACTCCGATACGCTGTGACATTTATGAAGGTAAACAGAACGCATGCAAATTTAAAGCTTATCACAGCCGCTTCCACTTAAACACAAGGAAAGTCGAGAAAATGCGTTGCTGCTGTCTAATATTCTCGAATCTTGGTCGGTAGAAGAATTTGTCCTCAAACAGGGGACAAGCTCCTCACGGCTGATTTTCGAAGCTCTCCACGAGTGCCACATAGCGAATTATAGGTAGACGGCTATTTCCAGCCGCCGCAGTGGCTGAGTGGTTACGGTGCTCGGCTACTGGCCTGGATAACGTGGGTTCGATCTCGGCCGCGGCGGTCGAATTTCGATGAAGGCGAAATTCTAGAGGCCCGTGTACAGTGTGATGTCAGCGCACGTTAAAGAAACCGACTGGTCGAAATTTCCGGACCCTTCACTACGGTGTCTCTCATAGCCTGAGTCGCTTTGGGACGTTAAACCCCCATAAACCAAACCAAACCAAACAAGCATATTTCCCCCACTTTCTGCACCTTGCGGCGGCATAATCCACAACTTGAGCAACAATCACGAAGAGACAGAGACAAGGCATTCTCCCGGTTGTGTCCATGTGCGCTAGAACAACATGACTGCACTCCAACTTTCCCAGTTACGCGTTTTGGGCAACATCAGTGAATCCTTGAGTTATGGGTTACAGTTCGTCTTCGTCCTGACATCTGCTGGCGGTTTGGCGACTTCAGTCCGCTAAGCGATTGAGTACCACGGCGAATTTTTGTTCATCTACAAACGTCAAGGATATGAGAATGTTGTTTGGCCCTACTGTGAAGCGATATGGATAAACGCAGTGAACTAAATTTATTCTGCTGCTAGAAAGCGGCACCTGCTGTCAATTTTTTTAAATCCATTCGACTGTCAATGTATCGAACTACAAGGGAATAGAACATTTGTATTTATTATGCGAAGTTTTCCAAGAGTGGAGCCTTTTAACACTTAGTGTTCACGGGACCACATCTCTTTGAATAAACTGGAAGTCTGAATTAAGCGGGTTGAAACTAACGAGATTCCACTGTATCTCGCTCACTGACTAAACGAAATTCGGTCATGTGCCTTCTCCACAAGGGAAACTCGATGCGCGAGTGTCACGGAATTGCATAGAAGTGCAGAAATGCGATGGAGTAGAGTACGCTGCAGTTTCCATTTTCATCAATACAAAGTGATGGAGAATGTGAGAAAAATGCGAACAGAGCTTGACTATATTCTCACCCCCTGTACAGCAGGCAGTGGCAGGATACAGCTTGTTTCTCACATGCAAGCGAAGCAAATTCAGAAACAAAAAGATAAGGCGAAGAATACATACTTCAGAATGACATGACACAATAAAGCGACAATGAAGGTTTGTTGTACGGCCTACTATTAAAGGACTATAGACACCTGTTGCCTGTTTTCTTCTTTCAGCGATGAGCTATACATTTTTATAGATGCAGCACACCGTGGTATTCGCCTACAAGCGTTGAAGAAGTTATAATTTGAGTTTCTTTTTTTGTTGACGCTGTTTCGGTTTCAGTTTCATCAACAGGACGATGGCAATGATGTGTAGGTGAACTTTAGATAACGCGAGGCACGAAAAAACGACAGTATAACTGCTGATACGTCGTTTGTTGTCATTCTAGCTCTTGAAGCAGACTTGTTTAAGTGCTAATGTCTAACGCATATCTGAAAGAAGAAAACGCGCAGTAAAATTAGGTGTCTATAGTAATTTAAGTGAATGACGCTTGATAACATGGGGCAGTCAAGGAATGCTGTTTACAATGAGCTATCTTCTAATAAACAAGCTGGTGACATTTGCAATATTAATACCTGGATGAACAATTCATCGTTCCTGTCATCTTTGCGGCCCGCTTCAAGCCTTTAATGTCGGTTTCTCTATGCCAGAGTCTCTTTCGTGACACCAAATAAAACTGCGCAGTGCGCTCATATTCCGCCTCCGGTGTTATCAACATACAGACCGCTGAAAAATGATGTGAGCGGGCATTCACTTTCCATTACTAGTCCCATTACGAGAAATGCCGGCGGTGTGTATTGGTGCGTGCACTCGCAGATGGTGCAGAAGATCCCAGCGATGGCAAGAAAAATAGCGTGACGTCATCAAGAGGCCGTAGGGCGAACACCGCTAGCCGAGCAGCGCCATGCCAGAAAAACATACGCATGTTCGTCCGTCTATATATTCCCCCACTGACTGACTTCAATGTGGTGCCAGTTTTCCCGACTACATTCGTACCAAAATTGGGAGCAACCGCTCGTTGTACAGCGTTCCGGCTGGGGTTACACGATTTCTCGTTGCATATACCTTACATATGCTAGGCTAGCTAGCTTGCGACAAGGATTCGAGCCGACGATATACAGGTATGCGCCTTCAATTTTATGCCTTCCAAGACACCTTACCACTTCCCTTAAGGCGCGGTTGGCGTGTGCACCAAGATGTGAGACCGTTACTGCGCCATTCCTCAAAACCAATTTTCGTATCAAAATTGCGGCGCAACCGTTCGACCTGCACTGTTGCGGGTGTTATACGATTTCCGAGTCCTTGCATATAGCATACTTGTTTTAGTGATACTGGAGGCTACCTCGAGGCAGGTATTCGAACCAAGTCTCTGAGTGCTTCACTCGGGCCTTTATGGATTCAGCGTTTGTGGAATCCGCGTTCGGAGGCGCGTCTGGTCGAACACTCGCTATGACACATTAATGCTTTCGCCTTCACAGCACGTAAGCAGTCTTAAGTGCCCTCTGATTTTTTTTCACTTAGAACATATGGAAGCAAGTAGGGTATCCCTATTCCGCTATATTTTCAGGTATGGGGCGCTTACAGTCAAAGCCACAGCCATCGTCAGCCAGGTTCCAACCAAGCTCTTCCGATTACGCATTCTTTGCGCGATGTTCTCCACCAATGGGTTGTCACAAGCCGTGATGCAGTTACAAAGAAAACGCGTGCATTCCTGCTTTGGTTTTATAAGCAAAGCTTAACCGCTTGATATGCGCCCGTGAGCGAGCAGGCCGCAATGACCACGCTCACAAGTAGACGCAGTCTTTGGTTGAACAAAAATAATACAGTACGACCTTGGCTCTGTATGTAACTGAAGGGGAGTTGTGGCGGTCTAGTACCTTCATACTTAGCGACTTTTCTTCATCTCTGTCCATTCTATAGACTTATCTGGTTTAATAAATTCGCCCCCTTTTTTTGCATAGCATACCATCAGAACATTTGATTGTTCTATTTCCTGCAGACGCGTTTTTATTTCGTGCTATCTCAAAGAGTGCATCATTCTACCTGATCACACTACCATCATTCAGCTTATACTTATTTCTTCTTATATGCGGTGCGCGTATTTTTTCTGCATGCCTCACTTGTGCCTGTTTGACTTTTTTGCAGGCTAGTACCTTGAGGCGTTCTGTCTTGATATACGTAGCCATACCTAATTTTCATCGCACATGCTGTGTCTAATTGCACTTCTCTCCACCGGACCGAAAGATTTTGTGGTGGTGTTCAGAGCAATTTTTTTCCGTGCCAGATTGATTTGCACTATCTATTCAGTATCGTTTCTTTTCTTTCCTTCGTGATATCAAGATGTATTTTTATCAAGTCTTTTCTACCATACACCACCTTTGTTAACGCCGAACTAAAACGAGTCTTACATTCATCAAAATCAGCCTTTTCTGTTTAATGCTCTTTAGGACTGACAGTACAGCCCGGAAAAAAAGGTGAAAGTAAAAAATAAGGTAATAGCAGAATAGGGCCAGAAAGCACGCCTGAGAGCATGCGCCTGCCGAAGCGAGTCAATCTTGCAAAGACTTAGTTAGGACTGCAGTAGTAAGAATAACAAAGATTATGGCGACGGTCACGTCAGTCAATCAGTACAATTTATAGGAGTTCCCAATGCAATTCCTAGCCACTTTCTGCGTGCTTCTATACTTTCATACAGAATGCAGTGTATATATATATATATATATATATATATATATATATATATATATATATATATATATATATATATATATATATATATATATATATATATATATATATATATATATATATATATATATATATATATATATAACTTTGCAAAAGCTTGATAATAAATCTTGTTGGTTGCTAGTAATTTCATAATTGATATTGCCTCTTGTCTTGATGACAAGCGGCGACAACATCCTTGAGAGGGTGCTAAAGCTTTATAGGTTGTTCCATGCCAGTAAAATATTTATCGCCCTTCTGCGCCAAGTGACACGCTTTGCTTCCGCATGGTAGTCAGAATTTCAAATGGCAGTGTCGGCCAAGGTGTTTTCTTGGTTGCCTATGCGACACGGACACCACAAGATAGCACGAACAGCATTTGTGCTGCTCTAGACACAGAAACCTAGGCGAAAGACAGCACGCGCGAAGAACACCAATTTTGTACATATTAGTGCGCCCGCCTCTCACTCGCAAAAATCAACCGAAATGAAAAAAAAAAAACAAGAATAACATTGCGATAAGTGCGTCATGCCGTGATGTGGCGACATATTAGCCACTTCCGAAAAACTACTTTAAAACTCTCGATGTGCACAATATTTCACTCTAATCTGCCCATCAACGAGTATGAAACATCAGGGCTGAACATTAAAAGATAAAATCACAATATCTACTCAAGTTAAAATGTGTGCAGTCGTAATGAACACCATAAAATGCAATATTTTTTTGGCAGCTGTTCACTTCTGACCTCATTAAAGAGCTCGAAAAATTACAGACATGTTCACATTAAGCAGCTTTATAGTTGCTACGTTTATGCTATCAAATATAAGTGAACTATATAATACATAAGTGATTCGTAGTGAACTCCTCTACAACTTGTGGTGTGTGCAATCGCGACCAGTGCGAGAAGCAGTGAGTGACCTCGGCCCGTGAATCATGCAGCTGAGCCAATAGGTGAATTCTCGTCCCTTAATGCGGTCGATAAATGGCTCGCAGTTATCTTTCCGTACCTATGCTGCTTCACATCGCAGAAGAATAATCTGCTTCATGTTGTACCGAGGCCTATTACCGCTGGAGGTCGCACCGTTCTTAACTATGCCGAGTTTTAATAGCATAACAGACCTATTTTAGATAAGAAGCTTTCATACACGCGATTAGCTTTCACACACACTATTAGCTGTCAACGATACCTGTAAATAAATATTTGCCAGTAGCGAGATCTTGGGTAGAGTTCATTAGACATGAACCGACAACGAAAAGACACTATTAGTTCAGTCAACGATACAGAGAAAGAGTCAGCAGTATCATTAGAAGCACAAGCAAACTTCTCTCTCCCTCAATGAATGACAATTATTAAGCATCTGGAACGCTGAGATCCATCAGCCAGTTTTTTTTTTCTAGCTGTAGCTGATGGAGTGAACGCTCACGGCAGCGCTGTACTTATATTGTACACAGTAAAGGAAGGCAAGGAACCTGCACCCAATGTTGCAACAGTGCTCAATCGTGTGCAGTTTTCCCACACGTAATTCACACTGCAAAGTTGCGGGAACTAAAATCAACCGCAGGTCAAATCAGGCCAGTGACGCTTGCACAGTCTTCTAGATTGCATTTTTTCATTTCTTATTTGTGTTTTCGTATCCTTAAAGCTATTTCCCACGCACCGGCGCATGCTTGCATGCCATCATGCCCTCATGCATCCCAGTCTGAAGTTAGGCAGGAAGCATGCTCGGTCTCTACCTTGATAAGCGCTTGATTGATGGCTATGGCCAGGGAGGAACCTTCCTGGAGGGCCTGCATGTCTCCCTTGCAGGAATGCAAGCGCCCGAGCGTTCACTGCAGAGCCGAATACCAATGGAGCCAAGCCAAGCCAAAGCAAGTGGGCACAGGCCGGGCCCTAAGTGGACGGCTCTCGTTTCAGGTGAGTGGCCTTGAAGCCAGGGACGTCGTAAAGTCCTGGCCGTACTGCAAAGCATGGCGGAGGGCTTGGGCGGGACATTCTCGCGAAGACGTCCGCCGCATGGCCGCCGCGATTCCTTTGCACGCGAGTGGCATGGCGGCGCCTTTCCCTCGTTGAGGCATGGCGCAGAAGCCTGCCACGCCGAAGCACGACTGAAAGAAGTGGAGGAACAGCTCGCGGATACGCATATACATAAGGCAAAACAGGCGGAGGACTGCTAAGCAGGGAAGAAGAAAAAGCGGTCGGTTTCCTTCGGCACGTCCTTAAGGAGTGGCCCTTGCGTTCGCAAGGAAAATAAAAAGAAAGTTAAGTTTTTACGGCTCCTCTTTTGGTGCAGACTGCAGCCTCTGCCCGTGGCAGTGCCATAACAGCAGTCTTTGAGCAGCTTCTGTGAGAGCCGTACAACGTTGTTAGGTGCCCCTGACGTTTATGACAACCACTTTGGGACTTCTCAATGAAGAGATGAAGAACGAGAGTGGAAAAGGAAGAAAAAAAATAACAGGAGAGGGGAGGGGGCTTTGTCTATCCATGTGGCCTAGATGCACTACTGCATGGACTCTGCTGCCGCGTGCCGTGGACTGACCCATAGACGTCGCGTCACAATGCCAGGTTCCTCGCATGAAAAAAGGAATCACAAAGGAGTTATTTTTGTTTCGACCTATCTACCATTGCATTGAGCGCTTCTTGTCCTTGCTTTTATTCTTTGTTTCCTATGTAGGCAACAAGTAAGAGCTGTATATCACTTGCCCATTGTTTTCACGGACCAGTTTCGAGCCGAGTCTACCTGTCAGAAATCTTGTGAGCTTGCTGGTGAGCACGCCATTGGATGGAGAACACTGTCGGTAAACTGATTCGTTGCCTTTTTTTTCTGCCGTGAAATGGAGAAGGTGACATGGGGTTCATTTGACGCGCTCAGTGAACCTTTAAGTTTTTTGTAATGCACGGCTCTTAACTCAGTCCATCTGGATGCAGTGCCAGTGTCACTTCATGCTGTGAGTCCTGTGACATCCGAAAGCTTTGCTTGCCCCCAACTGCTGCTGATCGAAAGTCATCGAGAGGGTCTGCATAACCCTCAAGATTCATACATGGATTCAAGGTATGCCAAATGAAAATTTTCAGTTTTAATACTTTAATACGTGCGTGCTCGAGAAATTTCAGGTGCGCTAAGATTCCTTATTGCATATATGTTTTCTAAAAACATTTTTCAAAAAGCCTACGAACAATTCGAAGTGCAACAATTTGTTGATTTAAAAGATGAATGAGTTATGTTTTCGAAGAGAGATATGTCTCAACACACTTTAGCCGTGTTTCCCCATGTTGTGAAGGATATATTCATTGAAGAAACAGCTGTTTACTTCAGAGATTCAGCACGAAAAGTACTACACGTGTCACTGCTTCTGAGGAATGTTTTTGACTTTCTCATAACTCTTCAAGAAGAGATATTAGTCGGGCTGGCTGGTGCATGTTAATGAAAACGACTGAATAGCGCTAACAGACAGGACGTAAGCCCATGTGTTTGTGTTCTTCTCTTCCGCTCTGTCTGTTAGCGCTGTTCAACCGTTTTTATGCTTCTTAATGGACGGAAACTTCATGAGAAGCTGCGCCAACGAGCAATGCACCAACTCGCGACTTAATCCCAAGGACTAATACTTGTGTAAAAGGCTTTCTTTGCTTGCTGTCTACCTGTGCAGCACAGGAATACTTCATACCCAAACAGTCACTATGAAAATCATTGACTGTCAGATTAACATTCTCATGAGTGGACGGTTACGGATAGCCTACTCCAGATACCATGCATGCCTGGGACATACAGGTGGCCAACGCCGATTCAACTGTGTCACGCGATTGAATAAATGTGACACGTCATCACAGAATGACGACGGCAGCTGCTCCACCCAGGTGGAACACCTATGCTAACGCATACTCTGCCGCACTCATGGCATTGAGTGTCTGTAAATTTTTTTCTCCTGTTTCTTACGCTGCATGTTGTGACGCTGACCACATGTGAACGTCTCGGTAATCTCAGCATTCTGTTTAATTAGAATATAGCAAACGTATCACACTAATTAACGCGTGTTCCCTTCGCTCGAGGCTCGCACTAGGTACTGACCGCCATGTAAGCTAACATTTCGTATAACTCTTGTCGTTTCAATAATTGTTGTCGTTGTTAAATTTAAAGTAGCAAGAACCTATGAGTGAGCTTCACTGTCATTTCCAGTTATTGCTGACACCACGTTGAGATGATAAAGAATCGCTCGTATTGCAGACTCCTCCTGGCGTATATATGTAAAGATTGCATCAAAATTTTACGGATGTTGGTGCAGGGAAAAAAATTTTTAGCGCAGCAAATCAAGTCAATCTCATGAGATACCTGCAAGTATCAAGGATACGAGCATGATCCATTCGTTGGATCGATATCGTTCGACTGGGTCGCGATCAAGCGGTATATTTGCTCCCGCGTACGAGTATCCCATGCACACCAAATTACATATCTTTTTGAATTAGATGCTTTATGTACTGCGCATTCTGGTTACAAATCTTGTATCGCTAAAATATATTTCGTGTTACCGGTATTATCGATTGGTCAGAGTTATTCCTTGTGATTTCCAGCACGTTATAACTCATGACATATGCAGTTTGTCCCAGATAAAATGGATCACATTTAAAAAGAAACAATGCGTTCTTCCGAACTGAAATCAAGTGAACGTTGTTATGATTTCTGTAATGTACCGGCTGGTATTTTCTTCGTTCCGCCTACTTAATTAATTAGTCGGAATTAATAATTAACTTTCTAAATATTCCTGTAAACGCTCAGGTGTGAAACAGAAAGTTGTCAAGCGCCACAATGTTGTTCCGATCCAGTCACTTCCGACGAGGTGGCTTAGCGTAGCCCTTTTTATTCCGAAAAAAGGAACACCCGCGAAATTTAAAAAATACCACGTGACAGCGGACTCCGTGCGACGAATGCACCGCGATACAGCGCTCTTATCCGCGACTTCGTAAAGCGCTGCCAGATTCGCGGCTTCTGCTCTGCCTATGACAGAGCCTCGCGTTGCTGATGGTTTCGAGATAAGCATCAGCGGCTGTTGACGGTGCGTTTTTTTTTTAGTGGTAAAAATAATAATTATCAACTCTTTTCCGATAAATTTCTCTGGCCATTGTGCCGCGTAAGGTAAGGGTAAATTTTATTTACCACTACTTTTGTGGGGATTATACTGTATTTTCAAGTGTATTAAGGTGGTGTGATATTTTGAAAAATACCTTTAAAAAATTTAGGTGTACAGCAGTTGTAATAAAAGCTGTGGCTACAAAATTTGCAAGGAAACCTAAAGAAATACGTAGCTTGCATTCTCAAAACTAGGCTGAGTATTTGCATAGTATTGTTTATTTTCCTTTTTATTATTTTCTACTAATGTTCCTTTTTTATAAAACATCTACTGTCTGCAGAGTGTTCAGATTTCGTACGATTAGCAAGCAATGCTTTACATAACTGTTACAAAAATTATGCGCTTTGAACAAGAACTAGATTCATTAAGTTTTTATTTGTCGATGCAACAAAATTTCCTCCCATGAATGGTTTTTTTTTCATCAGAAATCATCAGAAAGATACAAATAAACTTAGGCTATTGGTTCTGGTATCAGTTATGTAAATGGCATTTATTATGTTTTATTATGCCTTACAGTTCCCGATTAAAAAGGTACATAAGCCTCCAGAAAAGTTGTATTGAGAAAAACGCCAATAAAATATCTGAGAACACCCCCTTTTCCGTTCGATGTGACGACTAAAAAGGACCAAAAAGTTGTTTTTGCAATCGCGAATACCGAAGTTGAATATAATTTTTGAAAGATAAAGAAATTCTCTTTCAGATGGTCGCAAAATCTCAAGACCGCACTTTTTGACAAAACAAAGTCTCACCCCACCTCAAACGTTACCCTTGTTCCGAAGTGCTTGCTGAAAATAACTTTGTTTCAGCAGTTCATAAGTCTTTTTTTTTCATTTGTCCACAACGCTAATGCAAATTGTGCGTCTAAAAAGCTCGCAGTACACCAGAAGTTTATAGAGTGGCGCTCCTCAGAATAAAGCAAGTTTTACGCAAAGAAAGCGATATCAAGGGCTTCAGAAAAAAATTGGCAGTGGCTTAGCTCGGCTATGCCAGTACATACGTAGCGAAAGCTAAGGCATAGCTTGGTTAGCCTTGGTTAATCTTGATTGCAAGTTCAGGTTAGTCTGGTTGTCTGGCTAGTTGTTGTCACGTGGTTCGTCACGCGGTTGGTCACGTGACCAGTCACGTGGTTGGTCACGTGGTGCGGTGCGACCACGGCGGGAATGCGAGCACGGCGAAACTGCGAGTTCGTGGCCAGATGTAGCTTTCGCTACAAAAACTGGATGCGAACACTGCTGTAAAAAGATCAGTGAGTGCCTTTCGCTGTTTAGTCGAAGCCCTGTTAAATCACCATAAACGCCAGCACGAACGCATTCGAAGCGTTTCTAGAAATTCGCTAGGTGCAGCACGCGCCAATCTTCACTTCAACCATGCGTGTCCGGTGTCTTTTCTCAGCGCTCGTACTTCGGTTCATGCTCAGTTCAGTTCAGTTCATCAGTAATTTTAGGGTAAGAGCATCCTCGAAATGAGGCTGTTAATGCTGATCTGGTTAAATTAAGCGTTGATGCGCGTGGCGCTATTGCGGTATTACTCAAATGGAAGTCCAATAAGTCAGCTGATATCTATGAAATTCTGTTACTATCAAACGTTGTTGTAGAGTGCTTGCTCCATACATTATCCCACATTTTTAATTTACCGTTGAGAGCCAGTTTTTTTTTTTCAGTGGCTCAGTGGAAACAAGTCAATTGTACTCATCCTCAAAAATGGCGACGCATATCTTCTGTAAAGTCATCGCTCAGCCTCCCTACTAAGCGGTTTTTTTGAAAGCTTTTGAAATGATTGCTCAAGAGTGCTTGTTCTCGCACACCTTGAAATACGGCACGCTGCAGCAGCATGGATTTACTAAAGTCGTTCTGTAGGCACTAACCAGAGTACACTGCTCGAAATTACACCGTCCTCTAGTCACTAGTGGTAACCAGGCCAATTGTTTCCTTTTTTTTTAATTTTCCAAGATCTTCGAAACGGTTCATCAGATTTTTACTGAAGAGAATGGAGCCATACGTCCTTTGTTCCTTGCTCGGAAAATGAGTCTGCCTCTGATGATCGTAAAAAAAAATTATGTACGTGTTCAAAACTCTCTCTGAACCGCTTGTTTATAAGGTGTTCCTCAGCGATCAGTCTTAGGTTCCCTCTTATTTTTTCCGTTTATTAAGGATGTAATGCAATGTGCTAAGTTCAGTAACATGTCGTTATTTGCGATTATTTCAAAGCGTTTTTCTTTCTTTTCTCATAACAGCCCTGTATAGCCCTATATAGGCTAACATTTCCATAACTGCGAATTGCTAAACTGTCTCTAAGCCAATAAAGGACAGAAATGATCTCGTTCTGCCCCAGGAAGAGCTCTCGCATTCTAAGAATCATTTGAGGAATATCATTTATCGGATCGACGTAACCAAAGACTTGGGTGTGCTTGTCGATCACAAGTTCACTTTTTAACACCATGCTGCCTCTGCTTGTGATAGTGTTTTGAAGTTAAATGGCGCGGTTTCGTGTTTGATAAAGCCCTTTCAGGCCCATAATGGAATGGTTAGGCTATTTGCGCTCTTTTTAGATCGAGCTGCTGCTGTCAGCGCGAACCAATTGGCTACAATGATAAAAGCATTGAGGCAGTACAGAAACGCTTGGTCAGGATAACATATGACCGACACTTTAGACGCAAGGCCTATTTCGACTGAGTGTTCTTCGTCAAGGCACTATCACCGGAACTATTAAATGCCCTTAGGCGCTGTGGTTACGCTTCTTTTTTGTATGAGATTGCTCACGGTAAAATTTATATGCCTGATCTTGGAAACGGCTTGTACTTGCAAGCTCCGAGTCTATCTACATGTCATTGTGAAGTATTTGTTATGCATCTCAGAGGCAGCTAAAGGATCGCCGATTCACAAGATTTATTGAATAAGTGCCTAAAATGAGGATAGTTTACTTTCTTTAGCCCGTCTGGTCTTTCACATGAGCCTAGAAATGCTTCACACTTATTTTTTTAACGATGTAGATTTTATTGTCATTTTTTTAGCTTCTGGCTCTCATTGCATGCTTTTATTTTAATGACGTCATGCACTCATGCCCAGCCTCCTGAAAGGTTTGGGACATGCAAAAAAATAAGGATGAAAGGGAAATTCTGTAGCGATATTGTGACTTATACTGGTGTTTTTCTTCTTAATACAGGTAATATTAAGAGCATCTTGAATACGCCGTATACGTTATTTTTGCACTTTCTTTGTTTTCATGCAATATGCATTTTTAAGGCTATATGTTCCTACGTCAGAGCCGCCGCTGTGGCTCAACGGTAATGGCGCTTGGCGGGTTCGATCCCGGCCGCCGTGTAGGCATTTCTATGGAGGCGAAATTCCAGGCGCCCTTTTACTGTGCGATGTCAACGCAGGTTGGAGAACTCCACGTTGTCGAAATTTTTCGAGCCCTTCACTACAGCTTTCCTCATAGCATGAGTCGCTTTAGGACGTTAAACACCCGCAAATGTAAACAAGTATTCCTATGTCACCAGCCGCGGTGGCTCAGTGGTTAGGGCGCTCGGCTACTGATCCGGAGTGCCCGGGTTCGAACCCGACCGCGGCGGCTGCGTTTCGATGGAGGCGAAACGCTAAGGCGCCCGTGTGCTGCACGATGTCAGTGCACTTTAAAGATCCCCAGGTGGTCGAAATTATTCCGGAGCCCTCCACTACGGCACCTCTTTCTTCTTTTCTTCTTTCACTACCTCCTTTATCCCTTCCCTTACGGTGCGGTTCAGGTGTCCGCCGAGAGACAGATCCTGCGCCATTTCCTCTCCCCAAAAACCAATTCTATTCCTATGTCAGTGAGCACAGAGCTATGTTTCCTGTTCAGCTCGTTATGTTAGTTTGTAATTAGTTTTTTTCCATGATACTTCGGCTATTCTGCCGTGTTTATTTTTTCTCTTAGCCGAACAGGACGCGCCGAGCTACGGCACCTTGCTGCAAATAATCCTTATTTCCACAGCTTTCACAGAATAACAATTTTTTTTGTTTTAGTTGACCATGACCAAAAGAATGAGACCCAGATGAGCAATATCTATAAGATATCTGAGGACAATGCCTTTTCTTGCGCCAGCCCATCATTGTGGTCTCTGAGATACGCAGTGAAGAGCAACAGATACATTTTGGCCACCTTAAGGCCAAGCACACTGGTATCTCAATCCATTGGAGTTCTGCATTTGCTCCTCCATCAAAATGTAGCTAGCGTGGCCGGGATCGAAACCGCAAAATTCTACCCAGCACCCCAACGTCACAGCCCCTGAGACATCTCAGTGTTTGTAAAAAAATTGCCCGCGTACAATGTGCTCACTCATGACGTAACTTTACGCATTCACGTGTAACATATTACTGCTTCGAATCAACTGCGCTGCTCGTTCTTCACTAACGCTTCGTGGAGCCTGCGTTCATGAAAGTTGCTACAGCTTCGCTCAAGGCTGCGCTTAGAAGACGGTCGAAAGAGGTCATAGCTTTCTGGCGTCCTGACCGCCGCACGCTAGCACGCGCAGTTTGCGCAACGCTCGCTTTCTACAACGATTTCCTATCAGCGTGTGACCGGCCTCCTTTCCGACGCATTGATCGGGAAGCATCTCCGCCACGCGTGCTACATAAAAACGCCGTTTCGAACATCTCAACTGCGCCGCCGCCGCCACGGAATTGTGCGCAACGTATTTTTACGTTCGATATCGTGCGCCGTAATCAGCTTGCATCGGCGGACATCTGCGCCCGTGTTCTGCTGGCGCGCTTTCAGCGCGCTCCTATATCGTCATTCGGTTGAGAGCACGCGAAAGCAGTTACTTTAGCGAAGTTGTTTACTGCCGGGACATTGTCGTTTACAGCTTGCTTATATTTATAATGAAAGTGAAAGTTTTATAGCAAGTATACAGAGCTAAAGACAAGGACGCATGCTGACTTCGGCGCGAGAACGCAGGTATATCGACACTTGTAACGCTGACGGAGTAGAAAATTGTAATGATCTTTTAGTGGCAAATAAGCGAAATGAACTGAGGGCGCAAATTACAGATTACGCACACTGTGCACGCTGGTGCAGTGCGCACTGGACTTAAATGTGGCGCCAGATATGTTCCGTGCGTGAGGAGAAATTCTCTTACACAGAGAGACAAAATTCAAATTTTGGAGCCCTTTTACCGGCAGCAGTTAGAAAATATTTCCGCCTTAACTATCTAAGTATACGTGTTAAAACAAAAAGTTTTAAGGATTGTAGAGAAGAAGACGCACATTCGTGCGAAAGACGAAGATGACCCTGCGCTTCAGCGGCATTGCCATCGCCACGTGTGTCTGTGCCATAGAGTTCCCTACTATTAACTAGAGGGAAAGCTGACGGCGATGCACTTCAGCCACCATGGACGCTCAAAGCATCATGGGCCGGTGAGCTACTTGGTGCGGGACAGTCGGATTTTTTCAGGAACACACAGTGGCGCTGCGGAGATATCCCATGTCATCCATGGCGCGCCCCGCGCGCAGACGACTCTGGCCGGAACATAGCGCGCAAAAGCCATAGCAGCGAAAACGCAACAGCACACGACGGCAATAAAAGGTTTCTGCTTTCCGAAATGCCATTAAAAAACATCTTAAAGTGTTTAAGCAACAACATTTTTTTAACATATTTCTTTTTAAAAGTACGTCTGTTAAGCACGAAATATTAGCTTCTGTGGTGTGCAATACTTGACGAATAGGAGAGCAAGCCATCTCTTTTGGGCAAACTTTGCATTCATATGCTTTTCTGCTCGTTTGTTGCAATTTATAGACAGGACAATGAATGTTAGGAGCATTCTTGATTATCGAACAACGTTTGTTTTTTTCATTATTTTTTGGCGAAAAGTTGTGGTTCTGCAGTCGGTAGCTCTCTCGTCCCGTGATGCTTAGACCGCCCATGGTGGCTGAGGTGGTCTTGAGGAAGCTTCATGCAAGCTGCCATAAACGGGGCGCCAGCTTTCCCTCCAGGTAATAGTAAGAAACTCTATGGCCCGTGCTCGATCTGGCTGACCTCTGACTGTTTTCGCCACTGCTCCCATCGTCCCAGTTCCTTTAAATAAATCCCCGTTTTACAGAATGTAGCTTCAAGCTTTATTATACCAAAAATGTACTTCTTAATGAAAGCAAGGGAAACAAGCACGTAGATTACTGCCATGAATTTATATCTGGTACGTTAATTTTACAATTCAGGCTGATATCAGCTCCCCCCCCCCCCCCCCCCCCAACGTGACTATCGTATTTACTCCCAAACTGGTTGATCTGTCGTAAAAGGTCGACACCTTAAGTTTATGAAATGTGAAAAAAACAAACGCCGAAGCTGGAATGTCACATTGGTCGCCCAACGGAACCTTGAGTCGTCAATATGCGCCTAAGTTGACGGTCACAGCGTATCGCGTTTCGCTGTTGCAGCTGCGCGTGAGAAACGAGTCACCAGAGACAGCGATTTATTTGTACCTGCAGCGCAGAGAGAAGCTTAAGGACAGGGTAAATAGGAGAGTGCGAAAGAAAACGCGAAGAGGCACCGCCTTCTTTTCGGCCTATAATAACGCTCTGCGGACAGCCTAAACATCCGCAGTGCCAGCGATGTCGTACAATAAAGGGCAGTAGTTTATTGAGATAGTTTCTAATATATTCATCCAGAAAACTTTGACCTGTTAATTCTAAACTTCCGCGTGAAGTTGTGGCGATTCCCTTGCGACTCATTCTGAGACCGAAAATTTCATGAGAAAAACAATGACTCGAATAGCCTGTGTTACGCACAGCATTGTTCCGATGAGCTCTGGCTTTCTGCGATGAAATTTGCATTTTTGTGCTAGTTTTCTAATTTTCTCGATTCAATTATTTAATCGATTTTTTTTTTCTCAAGGACGAAGGGTGAGGAGACTAACACGACCTAGGCTGAGCTTGCTACTCTTCAGCATGAGTAATAGAGAGAGTGGACTAGAGGTATACGGCGCACATAAAAGGACACATGTATAAAAACTATAAGCGGTTCTTTAGACCTGTTGCTTCATGTACTGCAGCGGACGCCTGTTGTCAATTTGGGTCTTCGATCAGTGAGGTAAAGATAATTTCCACTAATTCCCAGCTAGGCCTTAAATATCGAAGCCGGTACAGGTGCAGAGGAAATGCGCTATGTTTTCCTCATGTCTAGCCGTCGCACTACGGTGTGTTAGCCGTGCCAATCAGGCATGAATGGTAACCTCCCGACGCAAAACACCAAAAGCGCATAGCAGCGTTAGAGGCTGGGTTGTTAGATGGAGTTCTAAGTTGAGGTAGGGGAGTATACAGAATGACACACGCCAGTTAGCCGAAGAAGACTGGCTGCAAGCGAGGAGGCTTCTGGCAGCGTCAGTTCTTGACAGCTGTGCATGAGCACCCTGTCCGCTCACACAGGCAGGCCGGACAGCATACGCACCGAGATCGCTGCCAGGCCCACCGCATTGACCTGATAGCCACTGGAAAGAGACGTATCCCTGGATGACAACACAGGGGTGTATTATGCACAAAATGCTATATAATGAAATGCCAGAAGGTTGCATGACGTCTTATTTACTCTAGTGCCACAAAGTCAAGGACTGCGTGGTACGTGTCCCTCAGCGTGCGGAGTGTGCACTATATCACATTATATCGCATTATATAACGCACTATAACGCATTATATCGCAGACGTTCAGATCGGCATCCCTCACGTGACGAAGGACCTGCGCTGACTGGTGTGAATGCATTGTTTAGACAGCTTGTCGAACGATGTTCCCCATGAATTAATCTGAGGCACCTTCTTGCCATCATTCAACGTCATTTCGAGTGTGCTAATATATATTGTAGATCTGTCTGGCGGTTCTCCGCGGTACTTTCCTGAATTTCTTTGGACTGCTTCGGAAAACTTTACTTCTCCGAGCCGATGCCAACGATAAACGTTCTGCTGCGTCGTGAACACTGTCGATGCTGACAGGTGTCTGCTTGCAAAAACGGTCATCTGCGATCAAATTTTTTCATAGTACACGAGCGTTTCTAGTGCAGATTTCGGGAGCTAGTTTTTTACAGCTTCGTGCGTTAAATTTTCAATTCTGTGCCTATATATACCGTAGCTTATGAGAGTTTATGATTGAAAGCCGCTTTACGGAACACCCTGCACATTTTTAATATAAAAAATCCAAGCAGAAAAATTGGAGCACTCGAACGCGTCGTCGCTATCATTATCAGCTATGCACGTTACGACCACTGTAGAGCAAACGCCTGCCCCATTGATCTCAATTCAACCGTGTTCTCCGCCAGCAAAGACCATCCTGTGCCAACCAATTTCTTTACCTCTCAACATGACCCTCTGCCTCCTCAATTGTGTATTTCCGAATCATGGCCGTTACAACTCTTAACAAAAGGAGTAAAAAGGAGTAAAACCGTCTTCTATCGCACACCCTTTTATAAAAGGTTGTGCGCTAGAGGACAGTTTTACTCCATTTTTACTCCCATATAGGTGTATTTGTGTTTAGAGTGAACTTGTGGCCACCCATTTTATAGCAAGTGCATATTGATGCTAACCTTTTTTTATAAATAAACCAAAATATCATTGAACAAACTCACCGCAGAATAATACAACAGAGAGACCGCAAAAGACAAAACGTTGCCCACACTGGGGGTTCGAACCGCGAACCTCTAAGCCACAAGGAGCTGCTCCAGAGCACTGCAAATGGATCTGAATTGCAATCACTCGATTAGTGGTGCGTGGCCATGTCCCCGCCACTGTGGCACTAGGGTCGCGCGCTGTGCAGGCTAGTACTTGTAACTAGTCGACGCATTTAACGCGGTGCAGGAACACAGCCGTGTACCGAACGTCGCACGAAGGCAAAGCGCAAGCGCTTCCACGTATCGCTTCTGAAGACGAATGCAAGGCGCGGATTCTGGGTGATCCTGTGATATTCTGATGGCAGTGTAGTACAATTACCGAAACAAATACCGCTGCCAGTATTTAGCATTTCATTTTTACGGCAACAGCAATGTCACGAGTTGTGCTTTAAGTCAGTCCTTTCTGTAATTCGTCTAGCTTGGACACTTCAAGCTTTGCAGCGTTGGAATGAACAAACCTGTTTTCCGCGTTACATAGGACGCTATAAATCTTCACATCTTATTATCGGCCAAATTCGTAATAGATCTCTTCGGGAGACGATTTCTTTAAATAATCTACAGTCGGTACAAGGCCCAAATCTTCGCCGTCGTTCCCGATTCAGAATGCAAGTGTTTTAACCCATGCTTGTGCGAAATGCGGCGATAATGAAGTGCTCTCTAGTGGTTGATGTCACCCTGCACGTAAAAATTGTACCCGTGAGCATTGTCAATTGATTTACTGCTATAACACAAACCGTCGAATTCCTCCGAATTAACGGATACGTCCGCGCAGCTCCTCTAAGACGTTCGCTAACATTGTGTTGCTGCACCAGCCTAGACATAATATTAGCAAACATGTCGACCAATATTCCACGCCTATAGTGGAAATGGTTTCGCTCGGCGTTATGTGGCCTTATAGACTGATGCCCACCATATACGTTCTGCGTCCCATACAGAATACGTACTCAGTGGCTGCTCTCTTGCTTCTGTAAATAATATATAATTACAATTGGTTTTCGGGGAAGGGAAATAGCGCAGTATCTGTCTCACATATCGTTGGACACCTGAACCGCGCCGTGAGGGAAGGGATAAAGGAGGGAGTGAAAGAAGAAAGGAAGAGAGAGGTGCCATAGTGGAGGGCTCCGGAATAATTTCGACCACCTGGGGATCTTTAACGTGCACTGACATCGCACAACACACGGGCGCCTTAGCGTTTTGCCTCCATAAAGACGCAGCCGCCGCGGTCGGGTTCGAACCCGGGAACTCCGGATCAGTAGCCGAGCGCCCTAACCACTGAGCCACCGCGGCGGGGCCTCTCTTACTTCTGCCATAACCATATTTACACCATCAGCCAGATGAAAGGATTCGAAGCATACCCGTAGGTTACTGGCGCCCCAATAATTGACCAAGTGTAGTGAAAAGGGCTAGTTGGTGAACGTTCATACTTAAAACAACGCGAGGGACAGGCCACCAAGATGCAAGCACAGCAAGCGCTGTCAATTAGCTGGCTAAACAACTGACCCCGCCAAATTTTATACGCTGAGGAGAGAGGTCATGTTGTGTTGGTTCATAAAGCTTCGCACCCGATACGGAAATTTTAAATCTTGCACGCGATGGAACGGAAAAGTATTCTACAGATGCTTCCATAACATTTAATGCTATGCGAGACCTTGCAGCAGCATTCCAACACCAAATGCATGAACCTTACAGGGACATTCTGGGAACTATTTACACATATTTCCACTATTCTTTTTATATCGCTGACAGTGAATACAAATTATTGCAGCGGACATTTCGAAGAAAAATGCGGAATTTCATCGATTCGTCATTTTTGCGCGAAATTTAACTGCAAGGATTAGGCAGCTCATTGCGAGGCAGCCTGATAAGCTTAGAAACAGCAAGACAATACATTCCACGACAATAGTGCGTTCAAAGCTCTTCGCATGATGTATCGCGCTAAGGCGACTTCCCTGTGTTCTCTGCTCATCACCCATAAAGCAAGTTGAAGTCTGAATAGCGAGTTCTCCTATTCTTCGAAAGCTTCGAGGAAAGCCTTTGTGGTGTAACAATGGCGACGAAAAAAAGCTTATTTTATTGAGGAAAGAGCCCGTGCGGTGACGTTACATGACGTGCTCAAGGAAGTGGCGCCAACTATGAGCTGTCGGATGAACAAGTGGCCAAATGGTTTAACTCTTACAGGGGCTATTAAGCAACTTGCACTTTTTCTTACAACTGGCTGCACCTATCAGTAATTCTTTGTTTCAGGCGAATTCATCAGCCTTCAAACAATAAATTAGGTGATTTTTTATGCCATACAGCAAACACAGTAAGTTCCATTTCATAAAACAGTGAGCTGGGTACGACACGTTTTCTGTCATTTTTATGCGGACAGATTTTGCTATCACGAACAACATGTTTTTTTTTTTAGTTTCGAGCGAAAAATGCAACTTAGAAACAAAGTTATTCCACGATCAATCGACTATTTACTTGGCAAAATCTGACATTTCGATGTAACTATTTTCAATGATTGTGACACTTCGCAAGAGATTTCGCACGTCCATATAAAAAATTAAGCCCCTTTCGCGCTGGAGAAGAAACATTGTCTTCCTTAACGCCTAAATAAAATATGTGGAGGGAAAAATATTGTTTTCGATAAAAACAAAAAAAAACGGCGCCTGGAAAAATTAAGAAACCATGAAAACCCTTTTACTCTCCTTTCTTATTTCTTCATTGAATTGCATGTTTATGTTCCTCTGTAATATTATAGCTTTGTTTCTGCGTGTTCTGTGCGAGAGTTCACCATTTTATGTTTAGATATCATGGAGTACTCTGTGCCAAAAATGTTACCTCTAAGGGCCAAAGTATATTGGAGTAAGTGAATAAAATAACAAATTCACTCTTCTATGGCTTGTCATCTGGATGCACGAATAAATCTACGGTATATCTATCAAGTCTGCAGTTGCTAAAAAATTTAAACCATAGTTGCTTCATTTATTTCTACACTTTCATCCTTTATGTTGCGTCGCCTTTTTCCGATCAAGGCGAAGTAGCACCCGATATTTATTTATTTCAATAATTTTTTAAACTTCATCTATGATTAACCTGATACGGGGATCTAGTTCCCTGTGGATGCCACTTGAGAGAACAAGAAATCAGTCGATAACGACTTGAAAGCACTGAATTTCCCATTTCAAACACGCACATTTTTGAAGATGCTCCGAAAGAGCCAGTGAGTATGATTAAAATACTCCTGCCAGTTTCTAACACATTCCGAATAAGGACACACGTATCAGACGACATCGCAGTTCTTGAACGCAGCTATAACAGAACTCAAACTCGTGTTGTGCTTTCTACATCCGCATTCGTCAAAGTTTGTACGCTGTTAAATCTGCGCCCACTACTTAACTGCAAACCCGTTGAGAGCACTCAAATCCTCCTTCATCCGGTAGCACTACATGCTCAGGCTGTGCCCGCTGGGGCCTTGAGCCCTCGAGCAATGTCACCTCTATTACATCAACAAAAAGAAGGTTACGTGCGATGTAACGTCAATCACGCCGACGTCAAGCCTGTCATCAACCCGAACCTGTTTTCTGGTAAAACTGAGCGCGCAGCACCACAACCACCACAAAAACATCCGGTACCCCTATCTCCCACACGCCAATCACCTCTTGTGCACGGTCGCCGAAGCCGGCGAATTCCAACAGCTGTTTCTCTTCTTTTTACGAGCGCAAGGCAACTCGTACGCGCTAAAGATTGGAACACGGAGGGTTTTCTTTTCCCTACAAACGGTTCTCCTACGAGCCGTCTATAGATCATCCACGGGCACGCAGACGAGATATAGGGTTTCCGAGATTGCTTCTGTACGCGTGCCTTTACCGGTAAACTAATGCGCACCATAGCTGTGGCGTATACATCGCGATGTGTCTAACGGCACTGATACAAAACACTTGCCACTTTTTTCTATATCGAAAGAGTGGCGCCCATCCCGAAAAAGCCTGCGGCACCCGCATGTTCCACGCATGCGGACGTACGTGCGTGCGGTCGTACAGAAATACGCTCTCCGCATGCGGCTGCCACGAACGCACAGACATTCTAACGCAGACGCAGCAACATCAGCAACAGCTAGACAAGCGGCAGTCCACCGGAGGCCGCTGCGCGCGCTCTCCCCACATTCGCGACCCCCGCGCGTAATGCATACGTCATACGCGATCTAATATACGAACAGCACGGCCCCAATCCGGCCGCGACTGCTCGACACGTAAACACGGGCAGCGTCGTAAATATGTACGGCTCGCAGCGGGATACGCGAGCTCCGTGTGGTGGGCTGCGCGCAGCAAGCGACGTTGCGCAGGCAGATTTCATCCGCGCAGACATCTCTCTATACGTGTTGGTGCGTGTGTGTTGTGTGAGCGATATAGGGGCGTACCTCAGCAGCGCGCCGAGCCACCCCGGGGCGGCTCTGAAATATTTCGAAGGGCTGACGGCAGCTCGCCCTCGCAGAACGACGACAGCCCATTGATCAAACTCTGCGCCGCGGAGCGCCGCCGTGTCTGCGCGGCAGCAGAATAGAGGGAGGCTTTCCCGTCGCGATCGCGCGCACTTCTAGCGGAGCGTTTAGCAAGTGATAGGGGAATGTGCGTGCGCAGCTGGCAAGCCGATACAAAACGTTGCCGGCTGTGTGAGACTCAGTAGGGGAAGTGAGCAAGTAAATATGAATATGAACTGGCCTGGATTGTTCCAGATTCTGCGTGCACACGTGATCGACGTCGGATGTTTGTATGTGTAGAGAGAAAGAGAGAGGAAAGATAATAAGAAAACATGACGAAAGCAAGAAGTGAGCCGCGAAGAAAGTGCAGGTATGGCAGACATGAATAAACATTTCTTTGGATACGGGTGAGCTTCCATGAGAAAGAAATAGACGCGAAGAGGCAGCTAGTTGAACACATGCTCAGGCGTTGTGAATAAGTTCCTCTTTCTGTGGGCGCGATGCGAGAGTTGTAGAAGTGTTTGCAGCGGGTCTGCAACAAGTGTGAGAATTAACCGAGCGAATTCCAGACCAGCAGCCGTAATATGTGACAGATTGGATTCTCAGCTATTAACCTAAAAATAGAAACCATGACTAGCTGTGCAAAACACTGTGCGACATTGTAGGGGCTCAAAAGCGACAAGAGTAAAAGATTCTGGGCACATAGGTTGCATTCTGCGTATAGTTCTTTTGCAACTATACAACGACGGACGGCTTTATGGGGCACAGCTGCGTTGCGTATCCCACAATTAGTCTGTACCAACCGGCCCAGTTGAATTTTTACTCCAAAACTATTAGCTGGCGATCCTATAAACGCCAGCTGTCTCTGCCAAAATGGCTGTGCTTAGACCGAGTTTATGCAGTGCTTGCACGGAGATATTCTTTCTTTCCTATAGGGAGAGCATGCAGCGCATCAAATTCCTGCTCAGAGTCAGGGGAAAACGTTCGGCACTTTCTCTCGCACTGCCGCACTTCAGCGAAAGTTCATTGACACTCTGTGTGTCTTTAAAAGACGGCCACTATCGGAAATTCTCGGTCCGTGACCAACAGATGCTCTATACACTATAAACATTAATACAACTATATCGGAGTAAAAAGGGAAGTAAGCTGTCCTATGGTACACTCCCTTTCATAAAAGGGTGTGCGCCACCTAAAACGCTTGATCACTAGTGAAGCCTCTGTGCCGACGTTATATCTTCAGCGATTCCTACGCGCCCGAGTTTAACTGTATACTCGTAGGCGTGAACCAAGCAGGACCTTGTTTTAGTATGTGTACTTCCTTGCACTCCACTGGACTTTCAATGTGCGTTTGAAACCCGTCATGCATTTAGATATGCATCTGCACTTGTGTATATTTTTTTTCGGAGGTTTCATTTTCATCATTTTTTTGTTCATACCAGTAAGAACTGTATTAGCAATGTACTTTATTTATTTGTTTTTATTTATTTCGTAAATACTTCCAACTGCCTCTTGGTAGTCAAAGGAGGAGTGGACACATCGTTCTTGAAGCATTGCCGAGTTGCATTTAACAGCGGGAAGGAAACACAAAACATGCAATTGACAATGAGCAATGAGGGAATGCGCTCAATCAGCAAAGAGAAAAAGTGTCTACACTTTGAAAGGCCGAAAGCAAAGCAAAAAACAGTGCAAAGAAATACTTGCTGCTTAAGGTGACACGGCCGTTACGAAAGATTCAACAGAAGGCATGTCAGCAACTTCATACGGTAAGGCGTTCCACTCGGCTATAGTTCTAGGAAGGAATGATAAACGGTAGGCGTCAGTTTTAACCTGCGTCATTACGATTGTCCTGCTGTGCTTGCCTCTCGTTTTCCTAGATTCATTGAAATGCATGTAACTAGGAAATTTGCTTTTGAAATGACTATTGACAATTTTGTACATCTTTTGTAGGCGGTGTAGTTTACTGCGCATTTCTAGTGTCGGGAGCCCAGCTCGTATTCTAAGGCCTGAAAAAGAGATACTTCTACGGTAAGCTTATAGATGAATCTAAGTGCTTTGTTTTGTACCCCTTCAATGTGGTTTATGTTTTTTTCTTAGTATGAGGGTCCCACACAGTGTCCGCGTAATCAAGCAATTGCCTCACGAGCGTCGTTAAGGCTGTAAGTTTTGTCGCACTAGTGCAGTGCTTCACGCGTTGTTTCAATAACCACAACTTTTTTAGTGAGGCCGAAAGAACGAAACAACATAGTCAACTTGCGCGTTCCATTTGAACTTGTAGTCAGTTACGACGCCCAGATATTTAAAATTGTCAACCCACTTGACATCTGCATTATTAATTTTTGTAAGTATTTATACGGTTTTTATTTAATTTCTTGTGACCATCATATAAGCACATTTTGAGACGTTTAGGTTCATACGCCAAGATTGGCACCAGTTACTAATTGCAGAAAGGTAATCACGTAGGGCAGTCTGATCTTACACAGATTAGATGTTCTGCTACACAATGCAGTCATCGGCGATGAACCGGCAATGTACAGAGGAATCCAAAGAGAGGCCATTTAAATAAATCAGGAAAAGAAGAGGTCCAAGGACAGAACCTCGCGGTACTCCGGATAATACGGCTGCAGATGAGGAATTCGAGTTTTCTATACAGACAGTTTTCGTTCGGATACGTGAGAATCAAGCCAGCTCAGAATTTTTTTCATTTTGTAATGCACTTTTTAACTTCACCATTAATATTTTGTGACAGGCTCGATCAAATGTCTTTTCGAAGTCGAGGAACAGTATATCAATATGCCCACCTCCACCCAAAGCTGCCATTAGTGGTGTGTGTATAGCGTACAGTAGTGGTCTGTTGCGTAACCGTGGACAGGACACGTCGAAAACCGTGCTGCCCAAAGAAATTATTTTCCGCGGTGACCCGCGGCATATTATTTTCCGCGATACATTTACCGCGGTGTCCCGGATATCGTTCACTGATTGTCCTTATTACCTAACGTGTGAAATAATAGGCGGCTTTGATTCCAGCGTATTCTTCATACGCTTACAGTAATAACAACCAGTAGCTCTATGTATTTAATTGGTGCATTCATATAGGTGGTTGCGGCCAAGTACTACAGCAGGGTGGCCAAATCCTGTTTTGATGAGGGAGTGCGTTGGCTCTTCTAGTCACCGAGATCAGGCAGCACCCCAGGTCTGATTATGCAATTCCATAAACACGCAGATTTTTTTTATCCAGTAGATAATTGCAAGGCATCGGGATTCAAGCCGCAGTCCTCTTTGCACGCGAGGCAGATGTTGTACCTCTACGCCATCATTGCATTTTAAATCAATAAGCGTAAGGTAACCGGCATAAGGAAGTATAATGTGTGAGAATCGAGCGTACTGTAAAGAACGGAGGCAGATTAAAAGTGGTCAAGAGGAAACTAGGCATAGGCAAAAATCAGATTTATCCACTAAGAGACGAGGAGGGAAATGTCGTTAGCAATACTGATAACAGAGTTAAAGTGACTGAAGAATTCTGCACAAATTTATACGGAAGCCATTGTAACGAGGACGTTAATGAGAAAGTCAGTAGTGCGCAGCATTTGGACATCTCGCCAGTAACGACAAAGAAAGTAAAAGAAGCCTTGGGAGGAATGCAAATGGAGGAAGCAGCTGTTCAGGATCAGGTAACAGCAGATCTGCGGAAGGAAAGTGGGGAGATTGTGCTAGAAGAACTAGCCACCCTGTTTTCGCAGTACCTAATTACCTCGAGCGTACCAGTATCTTGCAAGAACGCTAACATAATCTTAATCCGTAAGAAAGGAAACGCCAAGGAATTGAAAAATTAGACTAATCAGCAGTTGATTACGAAGCATTTACTAAGGCAGTCGATAATAGAATAAAGACAACATTATACTTCAATCAACCGAATGACCAGGCAGACTTTCCTAAAGGCTACTCGACAATAGTCGACATTCACACTCTCAATAAGGTTCTAGTGAAATGATGGCATTGCTTTGTTAAGTCACTCAAGGATGAAATTCAAAGCATAATCAATGATTTAGTCTGGCACAGCAGTACGATGAGTTTAAAGATTAATATTATTATTATGGCATTGCCTTGTTAAGTCACTCAAGGATGAAATTCAAAGCTTGATGAATGATTTAGTCTGGCACAGCAGTACGATGAGTTTAAAGATTAATATTATTATTATGGCATTGCCTTGTTAAGTCACTCAAGGATGAAATTCAAAGCTTGATCAATGATTTAGTCTGGCACAGCAGTACGATGAGTTTAAAGATTAATATTATTATTATGGCATTGCCTTGTTAAGTCACTCAAGGATGAAATTCAAAGCTTGATCAATGATTTAGTCTGGCACAGCAGTACGATGAGTTTAAAGATTAATATTATTATTATGGCATTGCCTTGTTAAGTCACTCAAGGATGAAATTCAAAGCTTGATCAATGATTTAGTCTGGCACAGCAGTACGATGAGTTTAAAGATTAATATTATTATTATGGCATTGCCTTGTTAAGTCACTCAAGGATGAAATTCAAAGCTTGATCAATGATTTAGTCTGGCACAGCAGTACGGTGACTTTAAAAATTAATATTATTATTATGGCATTGCCTTGTTAAGTCACTCAAGGATGAAATTCAAAGCTTGATGAATGATTTAGTCTGGCAGAGCAGTACGGTGAGTTTAAAAATTAATATGCTGAAAACTGAAGTAATGCTGAACAGTCTCTGAAGGGAACAGCAGTTTACGATTGGCAGCGAGGCACTGGAAGTGTTAAGAGAATACGTCTACTTAGAGATGGTAGTGACCGCAGATCCGCGCTATGAGAATGATGCAACTGGACATATAAGAATGGGATGGAAAGTATATGGCAGGTTCTCGCAGATCATGGATAACAGTTTATCAGTATCCCTCAATATGAAAATATATAACAGCTTCATCTTGCCGGCACTCACCTATGAAGCAGGAACGTGGAGGCAGACTAAATGGGATAAACTTAAATTCAGGCGTAATGTTAAGAGTAAGGAAGAGGGCAGAGTGCCCGAGGGAACAAACGGCGGCAATGACATCCTATTTGAAATCAAGAAGACACGAGCATGGGCAGGGCATGTGATGCGAAGGCAGACAACCAACCGTCTTTAAGGGTAACGGAATGGATTCCAAGAGAATGCAAGCGTAGCAGGGGGCGGCGGAAAGTTAGGCGGGCGAATGAGATTAAGAAGTTTGCTGGGATAAGGTAGCCACAAGCTGGCACAGAACAGTGCTAACTGGAGTGACATTAAAGAGGCCTTTGTCCGGAGTTCCCGGGTTCGAACCCGACCGCGGCGGCTGCGTTTTTATGGAGGAAAAACGCTAAGGCGCCCGTGTGCTGTGCGATGTCAGTGCACGTTAAAGATCCCCAGGTGGTCGAAATTATTCCGGAGCCCTCCACTACGGACCTATTTGTTCTCCTCTCTTCTATCACTCCATCCTTTATCCCTTCCCTTACGGCGCGGTTCAGGTGTCCAACGATATATGAGACAGATACTGCGCCATTTCCTTTCCACCAAAAACCAATTATTATTATTATTATTACTCCAGTGGACGTAGTCAGGCTGATGATGATTATAACAAACTCTGTTTGCAAAAGCTCCTCTGTGTCGAAAGCTTTCGAGCACGTTCGAAATAGTAATCCGTATCTGAATTGAGTAGAGCGGAGGAGGAAGTCCTGTCCTTGTATTAGTCCTGTCTGGTGCCAGCCACGACAACGGCGCCCCCTCTCAGCAGATTCCTCAACCACACCAAACAACCTAATCATCTACCGCCTTCGACAACATGTGCATTCTGTTTGTATTCATTATGCTGCTCGAACAACCACTACACATTCTGCCCACGTCCATTATCCCATCCTGCTGTCAAGTGCACCGTCTATGCTCGCTTTATAGTTCTGTAATGCACACTGCTCTCTTCCTACCTCAGTAAAACGAGCTCTTGGGCGAGTTGGTTACTTGTCTTAGGCATAGTAGCAGCGCAAAAAACACACACAAAAGAAGAACTAGACACCGAGAGACACGAACAGACGCTGTGCGTGTCTACCTCATTGCACTTACACCTGCCATTTCTCTTCCATTGAACCCCTGCGCAGCACTTGCAAGCTTCCGTCCTTAATAAAAGCTAATTACACAATTTGGTAGAATAATAACAATTTTTTCCTGTTAGCTCTATTTTCACATTATATATATATATATATATATATATATATATATATATATATATATATATATATATATATATATGTGTGTATGTATGTATGTATGTGTGTGTGTGTGTGTGTGTGTGTGTGTGTGTGTGTGGTGTGTGTGTGTGTGTGTGTGTGTGTGTGTGTGTGTGTGTGTGTGTGTGTGTGTGTGTGTGTGTGTGTGTGTGTGTGTGTGTGTGTGTGTGTGTGTGTGTGTGTGTGTGTGTGTGTGTGTGTGTGTGTGTGTGTGTGTGTGTGTGTGTGTGTGTGTGTGTGTGTGTGTGTGTGTGTCATGTTGCTCGCTTGGTTGAATACTGCGCGAGTATTTCTTGTTTACATGTTGAAGCCCATCATGCCTGCCGGGCTCACATAATTAAATTTTTTTTAGCCTTCGTATTCTAACAGCTCACAGCTTTGCGGCGCACGGTAACAAGCCGTTGCATCGTAAAAGCGCTGCAAGAAACACAGTTGCGCCAGATGATGCTGTGATGCTACATGATGCCGCTTTCATGCGTGCCACCCTTCTGCTATTCATTTCTTTTCTATTTCCTCAAAGCAGGAACTGCCTGCTTGCTCGTTACTATTACTTGTACAGCTATCACCACCTGCCATCGCCGTGTGCATTGTTAACGCAGGTGTACCCCGGATTCTTCATTGTAGTGCGAACTGTACTATAAAGGCAACCTTTTTTCTATTTCATTTTGTCTCGCTGTTTTCAAAGTTGCAGTTTTTTGTTTATAATAATAGTAGAGGGCATGCGTCGCCTGCTGCTGTCTTTGTCCTCACTCCTTCTGCTAGTAAGATCTATTGAAAGCTGCAAATACCTGCATTTTAAGCCATTCCCTACAGTAGATAGTTTTCACTCCTTGGAAGAAAACAGAAGGTCTGAAACTTTTAAGAACAGGATTCCCACCGCAAGCATACCTAAAGCCTGTATAGAGAAAATGCGACAGCGCCCATAAAGCACTTTCATAAGATCTGTTGAAAACAACGTATTTTAGAATTTTAGAAAGCTCTTTTGCTGAAAGCAACCACGGCATTTTGTGAGCTTTCTGAGCGCTACCCTGGCCATTATGCCGCGCCAGCTAGTTTTATCTAGGTGAAATGCAGAGTAATAAAATAAACATGTTGCTCTTAAACACTTCTTTTTAATTCCTCGTTGTGGCTCAGCTGAACTATGCCCCACCAGATGTTACCTGTGCAACTTTTCGAAAGAGACGGGCAAAGTGATCTTCATGGCATCCCCTTTGAATTGCGGTGGTGGCGAGAGCCACCTTGCTTAATGAATTAAAATGTCAGATTTATTTATTACGCACTTTTTTCCTTTAGTCCTTAGTTGTTTGTTCTTTACCATACTAAGCTTCTTTTTCTGTCCCCATGCTCTAAGCTATAAAATCTATATAATTTCAATATCTGTGATGATTGGTGCTATTTTCGCATTCTGCGTTTAGCGCCACGAGTCCTCTATAGTCTTGTCTTTTTTTTTTATTGGAAAACGTTTATTATCGGCTTGAGTTATAAATGGGTTTGTTGATCTTGTTAGGTGGCCGTCAGTGGAGACTGGCGGCGACCTCTTCGGCTCTCGTCACCACCTGTACTTGGGTTTCCAGGTCGGAGCTGAGCAACAAGGTCTCCCACGGGCCCGGGAGCGCGAGCCTCTTGAGCGATATTGGTGGGGGATCTCTCGGACAGTCCCAGAACATGTGGCCTATACGGTGGCTTTGCCGCCGCATTTGCTGCGCTCCGGCTTAAATCTATCCGGGTACACATGGCTTAGGACAGCTGGATTAGGGAGATTTTTTGTTTGAAGTTGTCTCCACAGTACCTCCTGTTCTTTGTTTAGGCTTTTATGCGGAGCAGGGAAGGTTAGCCTTTCTAGCCTGTAATGCTGAGTAATCTTATCGTAGGTATTAAGGCCGCCTCTCGTCATTTCGACGTCCGAGTTAGCGTTCACAGCTCGGCCGATAGATCCTCGAGCTTTATCGTGGGGGAATTGGTTTGGGTACCGTCTCACTCGTCAAACACGGGGAACGAGGTAGTCTTATCTTGGTCGTCGCCACTGCCAATGTGTAAATTTTTTTCTTTAACTAAGAGACGAATAGCAATTGTGGCGCCATCTGGTGGAAGGAGGTCAAAACGTGTTGGCGCAGAGAAGTGGCGAAAACATTTCCCAGGCCTGCGATCACTTTGTCGTCCTACATATGCAATACTAGAATAAAATGGTAAATATTTTAGAACATAGTTGGGTAATGCGAGAAGTGAAAACGCAATAGTCTCCTATTATGCAGTGTGAGGGGTCACCCAGTCCTGCAAACTTGGAACGTTACAGCAGGATCCTGGTGGATTCTGCAACATAGAAGCGTGAGGACATGATACTGTGGGATCTTCGCTTGCCGAAGCTTATACGGTGTCCATTATCTGGCTTAAGTATTGGAGTACCGTAAGTGGTGTCAGCTGATGATCCTTCAGGCTGTAAAAATAGGGCAAAAAACGACAGACCAGGCAGAATGGACGCAAAACGTCTACACTTGTACAGTAGTGAGCAGACCTATCTAGAGCGCGCCGACGGTGTTCTGCGGAGCAAGTCAGCGCCATGTAACGTTAGGCGCTGGGTTTGAGCGTTGCGCCCGTGCTATGCGCGGCCAAATTAAACGGTGCCTGCTCTTGAGTTCTAGGCCTCATTTCCGCTCAGTGCTTGCGCTTCACGCCGCCAGCACCGCGCTGAATGATATGCAAAGCGACCGGAAAACCTACGCGTTTCGCGCGAATCTCGAGGCGGCTAGGCAAGCAAGTGCAAGTGTGATCGCGCGCTTCAAAGACGCACCAGGCTAAGAGTGCGAGAACTGGGCCTAGGTGGTTGTTTGGCGTCTGTTTTCGTCTTGTTAGCGCGTCAGCACCACGCACCATGCGTTGTAGGCGCATTGTTTTATGGCTTGTCTTTGCGCTGTGTCCTCAGCTGCAAGGGACATCGCATTTGGCATCCGTGCAGATATAGGGAACTTGGAATCAGAAACGCGCCGTCATCCGCTATCACTCACGCTTGCTTGCCTGGCCGTCTCGTTACACTCGTGAAACGCGGCGGCATGACGGCGCTCTGGCCACCGTCACAGCATCACAAATGCAGGCAGCGCGGCCCTGGCGGCACGAAACGAACTCGCTAGGCGGGCGCTGGACAAGGAAGCGATGAGCAGGCATCCCTCTGCTACTGCTCCGCATGCGCACGGGACGCATGACTCAAACCCAGAGCCTGACGTTAGATGGCGCTGACTTGCTCCGCTGAGCACCGTCGGCGCGCTCTGTACGGGGCTGCTCACCACTGCACTGTGTATTCTGTGTGGTCGGTTGATTTTTTTTTTTTTGCGATGTTTTTTTAGTATGAGTGGAATCATTACCTAGCTTGCAGGTGCATGATTTTCGCTATTTAGGTGGAGACAAAGCTGTCCACAGAGAAATTACCGCCGCCGCGGTGGCTCAGTGGTTATGGCGCTCGGCTGCTGACACGAAAGGCGCGGGTTCGATCCCGGCCGCGGCGGTCGAATTTCGATGGAGGCGAAATTCTAGAGGCCTTTGTACTGTGCGATATGTCAGTGCACGTTAAAGAACCCCAGATGGTCGAAATTTCCGGAACCCCTCACTACAGCGTCCCTCATGGCCTGAGTTGCTTTGGAACGTTAAACCCCTATAAACCATAATGAGAAATCGTTGTTCTTGTACGTTCTGAACATACCATCTTTGATGGAGAGCGCCGTAGTAGATGGCTCTAGGCCAATTTCAACGTAGACGGAAAAATGAGTGCATAAATATTCCCATCCCGGAGCAAAATCGAGTTGAAAGTTTACCCACATGTGTACTGTTGCCTCTCTGCTGTTCCTGTCTTGTTCTCTCTCTGTTGTTCCTGGCTAGTTACTATGTTTGGATCTAGTAACCAACTAGCCCAATTAAGAGCCTTAGCTTTAACCTCCTGTAGTTATCATACCCCAAAAATTTCAATATACAGAACCTCTTGCTTCTCACGTCCATGAAGATGCGGCTGCCACGACCCCAAGTCGAGCCCTCATGTCATTTCATGTTCTACATCAGCGTCATGAAACGCGTGGACTTGCAAGGATGGAGTTACTCAGTTCGTTCCGAAAACATGTGTAGTTTAAATGCCAAACAAATTAAAATGCGCGCTTGGGCCATTTTGAGACGTTTCTCAAGAGTGCCTGCCCCACGGCGCACATAGGCAACACCATTTGCTAGCTGGCGAAAGCACGAGTCCCCGATAAATAATCAACCGCTTGTTAAACGACACCAACGCTGACGCTGCTCATCGCTGCGAGAGGGCCGCTTACAACTGTCGTAAAAATTAGACATGATTAGTAATGCAAGCAGGTAGCAATATGGGGCCAGCGCGGAATGATAGCTGAACACTGGCTTAAAATGTGTCACGTCATGTAAGTGCACTATCACAGATGAGGAAGCTTCATTGTAAAAGGCCTGAAGTCCGAGCTGCTGTCACTGACAGTCCGTATGGGGAAATTGCGCTGAAGTTTGCGGTGCCGATTGCAGCGCCATAACACACTGCCTAGCGAGAAGAGCAAGCTATTAGTACTTTTCCGCGCCACCTTCAGGCGCTTATTGGCGGGAGCCTCCGCGCTCTGGCGAAGGCGCACGTGCCGTGCGTCAGCTATCTGGGCTACGCCGAGAGAAGCTAGGCAATGAATGCTGTCAGCCAAACGCGGGTATCTAATCGCGCAGAATGTGTTCTCGCGTTTGCAGCGGCCCAAGCGGCTGACAAAAGCAGTTTTGAATTACCGAATGGAACAATTGCAGTGCCACCTTGGCAGCGCAGGTTCCCCATAGACAAGGTATATCAGACGCCAGCTATGGAAGTTACTTTTATGTGCAAGCGAGTGCGGTTCAACATAGGTTGAACATAGGTTGAACATGGGACCTTCCCACCTTCGGGGGAAGGTGGTATACAAGCGCATCAGCAAGCTCACCGTTCGTGTCAAAGCAGTTGGCGGCCGCTTACGGAGATGCTTTTCTGTCCAGTTCGACACGCAAGCGCGCGTCCCGTCGCCTCCATGTTGCAGCGTGGCACTTCGCTCTGCTAGCGCCGCCGACTGACGTCAGTACAGCGCTCATGTGCACCGTCCCAGCCGGCCAGTTAGCCCGCCGGCCAACGTGAGATTATCATTGCGGCTCAGTACGTGCCTCGTGACTGGTCAGCAAAATTCACCAGCTGTCTCAGCTCATCAATGCCCAGTTTCTTCGGGATACGACGCAGTGCGCGCTACTTTAACCTTTAAGTACGCAGCCCGTTCACAGTTGAAGATTTGTCGTTTATTTCGAGCATGTTAGCGCTCGCTCGAATAATCCCGATATCTGCCAACTATATTGTTAAGTGGCGGTCAGCCGAAGAATGGGACGCGATGAACGATGCCACAGAGATGATTGATTTAATGGCCGCTGGCCTAGCGCGAGCGCTCCGTCCCGCGCCACTGCCAGCTTCGTCGTCTTCGTCACAATATGATAAAGCGCATGCGCATAATCCCCGGCCGAAAGCCACGTCATTCATATCCACGACGGACGATTGCTAAGCTCGCCAAACGAATAGTCATGGTTTTCGATGTTCATCGCCCTACTAATGCTCGCACAATAGCTGCCATGTGACGACGCTATTTGCTGGTAAGGCTGAAGCCAGCGCGCTTCGTAAAAACGCGCATTCCGCGCTTCTGCGGAAGTAATTAACGAAAGTGCGAACCAGCGGTGGTTTTCTCCAGCTGTGGGCCAGCCGTGATTTTGTAGCGATAGCTACATTACGGCAGCATTTCGAGCCTTCAGCGTGGCGGCGCCGCCGCGCTGTGACGTGGTTGGTCACGTGGTGCGGAGCAGCTGCCGGCGCCGTGGCTTATCACGTGGTTGGTCACGTGACCAAGTTCCACTCGGCCAGGTGTAGCTATCGCATCACTCCAGGTTTAACCAGAGCTTAACCACCCCAATTTTTTTAGCACGCCTCAGATTCATAGCCAAGGAACGCCGCCATGTACTTTCTGGAGTGAAAGCAGTGCACAGGGCCGCTAAATATAAAAGGGAACACGGGAGCGCGTAGTCTCCCCGCTACGCGAAGCACTGCCGCCGAGAACCGGAGAGAATGGGTGCACCAGGCACACGAGCGGGAAGAGCAGCCGGCCGTGCTAAAGAGCTCCTTTGCTGCCGATTCTCCCCGGCTGTCGGTGGACGCGCTTAGCGAAGTGCGGCAGCCACGCGCTCCCGTGTTCCCTTTCGTACTGAGCGACTCTGTAAATACCACGTGAAGCTTCCCTTGCAAAGCCTTTCTGCGTTCGCCAAGCACGAGCACCTGTAAACGAGCAAGCTGACATGCTTCTAGATAACCCTTTCAGTCTCAATTTTAATATCCAGTAGGGGAAGGAGGAGGGCACTTACAAATGTACATAATTTGTAAGGGAAATGTCAATTCTTCCCAGAAAAAATTAATTCTAACCTACCCGGATGATTGGTTATACAATTCCTGTTGGGTATTCGTATGCCCGCATCATGGATGAGCGCTGTTTTCAAGATACTTCTTGGCACTCTTTCGTTCCTGTCATATACGAAGTCGTTATGCAAACAAATCTGCATATTGCAGGCCTTTTGAACTCGCATGCTCTTAAAACAAGCAAGAGAGTGCACAGGGCTACGGTAAAACGCGGAAGCGTCGATCTTAAAACCAAATTTCTTAATTTTAATGGATAGTCCATGGAATCTGTAGCATCTGCAGTGTGTAAATTCTGTATGGAATGCCTAAGGAAATTTGAATCCGAGAAGAGTATATTAATGTGGGAAAAACTTGCGTTTGTATTATATAGTTGATGGTTCATTTCAAAATTTCAGAGTACACAGCGCGGAAGGTGGTTTATTAACAAGGCATACCGGCGCTGTATGTCTTAGGCGTTTCTGCGCTGGTATATGTATGTCTTGAGTAGTTCTGCTGTGTCCAGTCTTTCCTATTGTGTATTGTGGACTTTAGAAATTCTAATTTTCCCGCACAACTGTGGCCAACGGGAGGTTATTCGGGCCAGCTGTAGGGGTGGACTTATCTCGAAAGCCAAGACAGGGTTAATCAGACAGATATTCGAGAGCCCTTCATACTGCAGTGGACGCAGTCAGGCTAACGATAATAAGAGCGGGTGCGCTTTCGAGATTGCACACTACCCTTTATGGACATGTCATCCAGAGGTAGGCGGGCCCAAATATAGACATTTTCATTTTTTGAATAGGGGCTTTCAGAGGGAGGAGGAGGAGGGGGGGATATTGAGAGAAATGAGGGGCAGGAGAGGGAGGCACCGGTACAGCTATCGTGTATTCTTCACCCGGAAGAAAGTGAAAATCTACAAAACAAAATTGGAGGGGACACTTAAGCTCCGCCTTAAGGGTATGACGCGATAGCGCAATGGGTTAATTCCCATATATGCGGAAGGTCATTCCCTGCTCTACATTCATAGATCCCCGAGAGTCCTCATACCTGTCCTGAAGCAGTGGTGCACTGGTTAAGCGGTACGCCACTGCCCTGCGATGGCAGGTGGTCCCAGCGGTGGGCATTGTGCGAACCAAGTTGCTCTTCCCGAGCCACCAATCATTAATTTAACTGCCACCTGCCACGGTGGGTGGTTTGCTCACTGTCCAGTGGCCAGGTTGTGATGATGCGGCAAGGTTACGTGACCTAGGTGGCCCACCTGCCAGAGCTATGCTCGTGATTTTTCGCTCACAACACCGAAGCCGACAACGCCGACGACACAGACGCTGACAGAGCCGACACCGTATCTTGAGGGAACGTGACCTTTAACACGTCTCGCGTTAATAAAATTCTTTTTCGCAAGTAACGTACATAAATTTGCATGAGCTGGTTCCCAACAAGAATTTCTAAAAAAGTCCGGCGCCAAGCCTTCCAGGTGGATGTCAGTGTCATCGTTGCTATTACGATGGTTTCCGGAGCTCATTACGAGTGGACTCAGTCCACAAGTCATGAACTCCCTAAGATCGTTTTAGTACAGCGCTAAAGTACACCACTGCCGTGCGTACCACCACTGCCATCCTCCAACCATGCTTGCGCAGATAGCCTCGATGGACCAGGTGCACAGGTGTGACCACACCTGATCCACGTCGGCGGCTGGAGGTGTACGGGCGTGACACATGGCAGCGCTATGCTACAACCCTCTGCTGACAGTTTTTTTTTTTCAAGTTGGTCCACGTGATTGACCGAGCCCAGCAGTGTTCTACTCCGGGCTCCGCACGGCAACCCCACTTTCACTGATGTTTAAATCACGATTTCCGCAAACTTTCCAACGTTGAACCACACGCTGCAGGGTTCGGGGCTTTGGGATCACGTGGACCGTGCATGAGACGAGCACTGAATCCGAGTGAAGTGCAAGGGTTGATGTTGGACCAGTTACTGCGTGACTCTGGAGGAAGTAAAGCGCTGAAATGACTCTCTTCTAACCGGAGAAGGATATAAGGCAAAAACTTTAAAACAACCTGGTCCACTTTTTGTGCCCTACTTTCTCCGCCTAGTGTGACTTCCTCTGGGCCCATTAACTTTCTTCAGGATCATGTATCCACGTGAACATACAATGCGCATAGCTAATCGTGCTTTGCGTTGACGCATCGGTGCCACGTCACCGCTGGTCCTAGGAGGAAAATTCTTATTGATTCCCCATTGTCGAGTTACCATCGCCATCATCAGCCAGGTCACGTCCTCTGCACGACGCAAGCCACCCCACATCGATCTCCAATTAGCCCTGTGCTAAGGCGCCCGTGTGCTGTGCGATGTCAGTTCACGTTAAAGACCCCCAGGCGGTCGAAATTATTCCGGAGCCCTCCACTACGGCGCCTCTCTCTTCCTTTCTTCTTTCACTCCCTCCTTATCCCTTCCCTTACGGCGCGGTTCAGGTGTCCGCCGATATGCGAGACAGATACTGCGCCATTTCCTTTAACCAAAAACCAATTATAGAAAACCAATTATGTTGTCTTGTGACAACTGCTCCGCTTCCCCCCCCCCCTCCCCCTCTACCACTACCCTCCGTGACGGCGCCCTTGTATGGGGTCTGCTCACTCTATTATCCTAAGCGCACATCGGTTATCTTCTCTCCGCAATACACGTCCTGTCCAAGTGAATCTCCTCCCCTCGACTTACGCTGCAGGATGCGCTGCTCGATATGTATCCAAAGGCTTCCGCTTGCCCGACTACACTAAGCGTTTCGGCGAGTCCGTGCGTCGACTCACCTGAAACCGTCGGCAGCGGGACACCTCTTCCGTTCTCTGGGCTGCTCCAGGAATCCGGCCGTGACAAGCGCGGCTGGCGCGCGCTAGACGGGGACGCGCGTCGCGTTCGCGCGCGCACGGCTGCCTTTCGCACGCGCAGCCGGCGTCGGTCTGCGGCGAGACCGCGCCGCAGCGCAGTAGGGCACGCAGACCGCTTCGTAGAAGAGGAAGACTCGTTCGCGACTTGATGCACATTTTATAACTCCCACGGCGCGTTTATACCTATAGACGGAAACGAGAAATCGCCCCATCAAAAAGCCATTCCGGGCGGCGGCCATTTTTTTTTTCCACCGCGCGATGGTTAAGCCAAGGCGGCCATCAATATGCAATGGCCCGCCGCGCGCGTTTATGATCGCGCGCCGTAGACCATTGAGAGGGCCATGGTGATCCCGCGAGCGCCTTTTACTTGCACGGAAATGGCCCTCTCCAGGCGGAAGGTTATTGCGCCCTTTGTGTCAAGATGCGCCACTTTCACTGCGTTATGCGCTGCCGACGCGTCACCTTCGAGGGATCGCTGTTTCCGACAGACGCACGCCGGTCGCGGACAGCTGTGGAAACATATGTGCGAGTGCGACTAACGAGTGAACATAAACATTAATGTCCTATAAAACGCATATAACATATCAGTTAGCTTAGCCCATTTTGCCCAGTTAGGTCGTTTCGTATATACGTAAATCACCAAATGATAGTCTGTAAAGTCTGCCACGAAGTGCCGTTTTTTTTTCCTCGTAATGAAACATGTATTGTTTCCGCCGACACGTTTAATATGGAGGGAGGCGATCACCGACAACTGAGCATATTGCTGTTTGTTTCTGTACTTACCATGCTTTCTTGTCATTTTTCAACGTGCCGTCAGGCAACCAGGACTTCATTTGCTGAACAGAGATTCTACGAAGGCCCATGCATTCAGTGAGTGAATGACCGAGTGAGGGACCGAGTGAGCATTTAAGTGAGCCATTGAGTGAGTGGACGTGTGAGCAAATCAGTAACCAAAGGATATGAGACCTGAATTTTCGCCTTTGAGATCAGCCTTCACGGCGGGTGTCGCCTGATGCCTCATAGGTGTTGTACTGCAAGTTATATTAATATTGTATAACCACAAAATGATATATTGCAGCCGATAAATGAAAAATCCAGACTACTTCTTATTGGAGGGAAAAGCGAAAATTTTTGTTGCTGACACCTGTATAACGCAGTAGAACACGTTCTGGGAAAGTTGGTGCGTATATAGCTTGAGTAGATGAAGCGCACAAAAGGCAAAAACCGTCTGTCCCGTGTTATTATTTGTCTGTGTGCTGTCTTTTGTGCGCTTCATCTACATAAGACGCTTGTGTAAAAATGTTCCAAACGCTTCGAGCGCGCGGAGAGGTTGTCCGGATACAAGATGTTGGCCAGCTGAATCGTATATCTGCACTGGCCTTGCACCTGAAGTCCCCTTCCAGCACACTACCGGCATGCCGCGAGGAGGAATGCATCTAAGGAAGAAAAAAAACATTTCAGCCCAGACGCTTAGAACATCCTTGAGAGTGATTGCTCAGTCGCTGTTCATTAACAACAGCTTTGATCCTGGAAGCAATCGAGTCGAAATTACTTTGCTTTCCCTAAATTGAACGACGCTCAGTAGTGCCAGCAGTCTGGAACTTTTACTGACACTTGAAATACAGAACACAGAGACGTTTGCGAGAAAACTTCAAGATGCTAGGGTGACAGAAATGTAACCTTCCTATCCAGTCCTGCTGACTGGCGGCAACAAGGAAGTTGCTGAAGAAATCCAGCATAGAATTTATTAGTGACTTCAAAGATGTAACATGTGTAAGTAATGCACTGAATGAGCTGAAGACGACCAGCACTCAAATATGGTTCGGCAAATCTAACCTTCGTGAATTTCTCCTGTAGTAAAGACAGGTGCCTCCTCGGCCAACTTAATACTGCAGTAGTGGTGTCCTCAAGATAACTCTGTCGTGCAGAAAAGAATAATGGGCCTTCCGGCTTATGCTTCACAAAAAAAAAAAATGGTTCTTTTTTACATCACTCGAGTATAAAATATAAACGAGTGAAGCAAACCCAGCCGCTTTCCGGCATAGAGAGGCACGGAAATCTTTGTGTCACGTGCATGCTGTCGTAACATTTTGCATCTTAGTAATGCATTAAGTGCGGGAGACAACAAATATGTTTAAAAACGCGGTAGAGAGGAGCTTGTTATTGGTGGCGAAATTACTGACTTTTTGTATCCTGAAAACTCTAGCGCTAAATTAATTCGCACTACTCAATCTATGCCCCCCCCCCCCCCCTCCTCTTTTTTGTAGATATGCAAAGACGCGTGGCTGTTTGGACAAGCAGCACATAGCGAACCGCGTAGTGAAGCGGCACTTGTGAAGCTTCACCTTTTTCACTTCGAGCTCTGCCGTGCCCATCGCAACGAGAGCGTTTGCGTGGTTCTCCAGCAATGTTCATTGTGCCTTTCAACGAATTATTCTCTAACAATTCTATCTTTTCTCCAGTTTTAAGGGCTTCATTTATTTTCTTGTATTGTCCCTTTCATTTCGAAGAAAGGCCCGTCGGACTGAAAGCAATTACTGTTGCGAACAATTATAAAAGCAGTCCCGAACAACAGATGTGAGCTTACAAAATGCTCCAATGGTTAGGTTAGGTTAGGCTAGGTTAGATTAGTTAGGTTTATCACATGAGGACTATCAGGGTTAAACAGTAAATAATGAAGTCTGTCATAGATGGCAGCACGCTTAGCACGGCCGGCACGCTTGCATTCGGCTTCCTGACTGCGCATGCCCACGCCTCTCACAGCATCTCACAGCAGCTCACAGCAGCGGCCATGGTTTGAACCACTTGCGTTTTGCCTTTCTTCGCTCACAAAGAAAGCGTCAGTTTCTCCGTAAAGTGCGCAGTCTGCCCAGAAAGAAAAAAAAAATATCCGAGTTAAACGCCACGCTCATTGGCGTTGCAGTGAAGCCACTGGAACTTAGTCACAATTATGAGCGTGTTCCTTAGTAAACGGTCCTTTTTCAACTTCTGCGTCACGACGGGGGGAGAACCGCGCTCTAATACTTAGAGCACTATCGTCGGCCTCTCTACTGTCATGTACAGAGTCGCGCTTCACGTTGCAGAAAGCAGCACCAGAGGGAACGAAGCCTAAAATTTCCCCATAATATATGGAGCAAATCACTCACCTATACTGTGTAGGGGATCGGATTTCGGCAGTTTGCCGAAATTTGAGAAAGGAATCCTGTGTCTGGATAAGTAAATTTTTTGGATGTAATGGCAAATGCTAGTAGTGGGTTATGAGAGAGCATATAAAATAGCGCAAATACTGCGTCTCGCGCGATTTATTCGTTTTTCCCTCAAACCTCCTATGACACGACTACGCGAAACGAATGCAATAGCGTACAGAACTCGTTTCACAACTCTGGTTCCTTGTCCGCAGTCAGCATTACTATTAAGAAAAACGTTAGCTGGCCGCAGTATAGTGTATACCATACACCACTCGAATAGTAATGGCAACGTCTAGAGATAAGGCGACGATTGGAAAGACAGGGCGCAAGATTGCCCGGCCCTGCAAGTTCCGTCATCGCCACAAAGCAAAGAGAAAGAGAGAGAGAGAGAGAATCACTTTATTCGCAGGTTGAGTTGACATGCCACCGGAGCCATGTTCTTCACATGCATGAACAACTTTGGAGACAATTTCACTGGAACTTGACGGCGGCTGCAACGCATGTCACAGACCCATTCAGGCACCTCACTGTAAAGAAAGGAACGGAAATTAATACGTTTCTTTTTTGTCACCACAACCATATAACGACCTCAGAAGCATTACTCAGTCCGGTTAACCAGCCACATTGCCACCAATAGCAGAAGACAGCCGTCATCATATATCATCCGGAGAGTCACCGGCTTCATCAAGACCCACAGCTACTACTTTATTTCGGTCAAACCAGCTAATATACACGTATTTTCATAACAAGCAATCCACTTCTTGGCGACCACTCAAGCAAATTCACCTTCAAAATGAAGAACGAAGCAAGAAGAAAAGAAGAAGAGATTGGGAATAAAAATGATTTCGGTAAAAGTCCTAAAGGCTAGCCCGTCCTATTTACTGGATATGCTGCTTGTGGCATATCCTATTCTTCCATTTCCTCTTTTAACTTTCCCTTATTTTACCCCTTCCAGCTTTTCAATTTATATAAAACACCTCCCGGCACTATGCCGTACTATTTTATTTTACAATTGGCGTCCTCTTCACCCGAAATACTTTAGTGGCACGGGCGACGTTTCTCTTCTCAGACCTTAAACTGCAACTTACCTGCCTACCTACCTGCCTATCACAACAAACGCCGCTCCATCAGACCTTTCGTTGGAGCAGTGAACACTGTTGAGACAAAGAAAATCGGCCTGCAAGAGTGTTTTCAGAGCTCGCTTTATTTCTGTGCTACGAATTTAATAAATCTTCTCATTCCAGCAAGCGTCAAATGCTGTCACTGAAATCAGTGGAGATGGTTGATCGTGCCGCTTGCACGTAATGCTCAAAGCGGCAGCGAGTTTCTTTCAAAGAAAACAAAATGCTACTCGGAGCGATGCTGTTGAATCATCTCCATCAAAATTTTCCTAGATTTTTACATACTAAAGCAACATCCAAAGATGCATTCGGAGTACGCACATTGTTTCGTAGTCACTTTTTTTCAGTTCAATACCTTCCAGCAAGGGTGCTACAGCGCTGTTTTCATGCGGAACTTATTTTAATGGGGGCTCTGGGATGATCTTTCAGAATAGCCCATTTGATTCGTTGTTTGTGTGGTCTTCTAAAACTTATTTCTTGTTCCTATTTTCTAAAAGATTGCATTAAGTATTATTGTACAGTAATGAATTTCATTGCAAAGAGCTATATCAAAATGCGCATGCTTTTCTTTTTTTCTACTGTCTATCATTTTGTCACAACTAGCTCTTCTTAAATGAGTTAATTTAGGGTTCATTCGTTAATTTAATTCTGCTACCTGAAGTCCCAACACATTGAGTTGGTGTAGTTTTCAGCTTCGCTTTAAACCCCCGTAGTGGCTCGCCTCAGCCGCCGCCGTGTGCTTGTAGGTTTCTTAAAATAAAACAAGTGAATTCTAGCAGCGCGCTCTGTTGGGACCCAATCACAATCTGGGCTGCTCGTCGTACACTACATAGCAGTTACGGCGATCCACGCTACAGGATACAAAAAAAAATAAAAGATGTTTTCTTCCTGGTCCCTCTACTACATCGCTGAGGCTTCATATTTGCGTACACATGTCATCCGTGCTCATTTATCCATGGCCTCGCTTAATACCTAAAGCTGCATCTCCTCATCAAGAATTAATTTTTTTTATGAGTTTAGTGCGCTTTACGAAAGTATGTAGTCTCCTCTAGGAAGCCTCAGTACAGGGCATGGTTTAGAAAACCTTCGCCACCAAAAATTGAGAATGCGTGAGCTCATCGGAAACCCTCCAATCCCATGCATTTACAGCGCATTGAAGAATAGTGTGTTTCGTTCATAAACCGCCATAGAAGTTGTGAGGGGTTCTTTGAAAAGCTCGCTGTGCAACAAATTATATAGAATTATATAACGCTAGTGAGTCTAAATGCATGCATTTCAGAAGCTGGAGTTCCAGGAAGCGTCGGGTTCCGCTTCTGTAGGTCGCTACCACAACGCATGGCACTAAGCCATAGCTCCCTTAGAAATCCGCCTTCTTCACTGACCGCGAAGAAAAGCGAGAAAATGCCTGTCCCTGCGACAGGTTTGCGATGTAGGTGCGGTGTGCTCATTAAGCTCCGAGGAAATCCAAGCTTCCCGCCTCTATGATGCGGGCGCAGCATTAGCTTAAGTTCATAGCGACGCTACGGTTTACCACAGTGGTGGTCAAATGTATCCATAGTTCCTGCAGTTCAAATGCGGTGCAGGAAGAGGCTGACCTAATTTCTTCAGCGTGACCAGAAATTCAGTCAGCTGACCAGGACCAGAGGTCAGTCGCCGAAGTGATCATGACTAATTTGAAGGGACAGACACAGGCAGATGTAAACACAACACGCCGCGAACTTCAATAGCCCACTTAGATATTATGGGCTTAAGATTGGGATGGCATGATCCAGCCGTAACCGCTGATACAGTTACCAATGGGGACACACAGTTCTTTATTTCTGCTAGAACAGGAGTGAAAGTACTTAGATTAGAGACGCCTCCTTCCTTCCCTTTCTCTCCATGATTGTAATGTAAATTCCTAGCATTTCACCAAGAGACCTCGACACTTAAGAACAAAGGAAAAGCGAACAATTGCTTTCGAACTTAGCTGCACAGTGAAAAATCAGCAATTTTTTTGTATCTCACGTCATTCTCTCTCAGTATACTGTTCTCTTGGACAAACTTAAGTTCCTCTCTATAGGTGCTCCGATCCTCTTGTACTACCCTCGCCTTCTGCTATCCGCAACTTATACGACAAGAAGTATTAAATGAATAAACATTCATTATATAAAAGTAAGCATGCATTTATATTTATGTTTTGTCCATAGTCCTTTCATGACACTGTGTTGTGCAAGTCCTTGTCATGCCCAACGAAATTCCCCGCATTTTAACTTTGAATGGTATGAAGACAGACATGCTGTATTTACGCCTCGAATCTCCGTCAAATTGGAACAAGAAATATCGGGTCCCTGCTTGTAGCTCACTCAATATTTTGCGCTACTTTCCCGCCATAAATCAGCTTTCCAAAAAAAAAAAGACCGTTTTATAGTACGATACAGATTACATAACAGTAGATGGCAACAATGGGTCATTGTCAGCGGCGTCCTGTATTATTCCGCGGAACAATCACAACATTAAACGAATGTTTCACTATATCAAAATAGCCATAGACATCAAAATTTCGAGCATATTATTTCTCCTCTTGATTGTATCTCCTTGTTCAGGTATACATCAAGAAGAGCTTTAGCAAGTGACTTTTTTTTTTATCTCGAGGAGTAATTCAGTGTGGTGGCTCTGGATGTGGGTGTAGCCTCACTGCGGACTTAAGTTGTATCCGACCATAGACTTTTATGCACTCTTGACCTTCAGGAATCGGCTTTGTCCTGTCCAGCTTTTTGCCCAGCACCAGACCGGACGAATGAAAGCTGTCTTCCTTCGGCGTTATCATCCTGCACTATGGAAGAAACAACTTCAGCACGGCACAATAAAAAGAATACTTCATGCGCGACACCTTCCAGGCAAGGAGTTGCCGCCTCCGGAGCACCCTCCCACAGGTGCACCTCCGAGCACCCATAAGTAACAACGCATTTGCCACCGATGAGCCTCCAACCTACAGAACCAATATAACTAAATGCACAGTCATTACTGCCAGCGAAGATTGTCGCATCAGATCACGCATGATCGCCTGTGCTTATTTTTTTTTATTTCCTCGTTTTCCCTCTTATTTTTTGTGTGATATTAATTCTGAACACGTTATGTAAACTCCTGAAAATAAAGTGGCCGTTTATATTCCCAAACAGGTGTCCTCTAACATTTTTAATGCGAAATAATTGTATGACTCATCGACACGAAAATCCGGCGCCGCACAAAAAGTGGAATCACAAAATACTCGATTGGTCGAACCGGTGCGAAGTCTTCTAAGCGGGAAAACACGAACTGTTAACCAATAGTAGTAATTACAGCCGCACCAACTACAAAGGAACATAACAAGGATAGAATTTGTGGAGAACCTGATTCCCTCCTCCATTTCGACGCGGCCCATCTTCACCATCGTGCGTCAAGGCAGCTCCGGCTGGGCGAGGAGGGAAGTCTCCCTCACGGGGGAAGAGGAAACGGCGACGGGAGCGCCACCTCGTAGGTTACGCGGATTTCCACGGAGCCGGCGAGGGTCTCTTCGGGATCCGGCCAGCCTCACGAGCGGTTGTAGCCGTATGCTCTCGTCACATTCCGCGGGAGGCGCACGGAGATCCGTCGTGCCTTGCCGCTGGACTTCCGGTTCCGGGCAGCGAAGAGAGGGCAGCAAACGCGCGCTCACGGCACCTTCCCCAGGAAATAAATGCTCGGGGATTGCTTTGCCCCAAGAATGCGGCGCGCACGGGAAAACCCGGCCGCCATTGTCGCGCTTACAAATGTTCGCTGTCGATACCTGCGAAGTCGCGCCCCTGCCCGAACAGGTAAGTCGGAAGCCCTTCTTACGTAGCCTTCTACTTCCGAGGAATGCCTCGTTGATGTTTTGTAGCTAGCTGGCCCGCTCTGTGTATTATTTGCAAGTGTAATAAATAGCATATGAATATTCACGCTTTGTCGTCCCCTCCTTTTGTTTCCCTCGAGCACGAACCCCTCCGCGGTTAGCGAGCGGGAACGCTGAATCCATGGAGTGCGGGGTGCGGGAGAGGGGGGGGGGGGGGGGGGGAAGGCGGTTTCCCTTATATTTCCACAAATTGAAATCAAATGCGGCTGAATGTCGTGAGACAACTCCAGCCACGACCTGGGCCGTTGCCGTTCATACATTCATACATTACACACAATCGCTTCATATATATATATATATATATATATATATATATATATATATATATATATATATATATATATATATATATATATATATATATATATATATATATATATATATATATATATATATATAGTAATTACAGTGCTGGCAGGCGTCAAAAAACAGGCGAGTCATGTTAACTAGTAAAGTTCTTAATTAAATTCTGATAGTTAACTTTTTAACTATTGCTGATATGCGCCCGCTTGCAATTAGTGATTTGTAGCCGGCCGTTAGTAATAACCATAACAGATTTTAGAATTTCGAAAACGCGATTACCATCGCCGCTGTGGCTCAACTATTTTGGGTCATTTCTGGCACCATTCGAAAACCACCCTCCAGCGGCAGGGCTAAAAGCGATGTCAATCAAATCGCGTCACTGTGTCACGTGGTCTGCACTGTCCCGCCCAGGCTGGAACACTGTGACAATGCGCGCGTCTTCTGCAGTGGCGCTGCGCCGATGAAAAGTGATAAGGTGCTCCGACGTCATCCGCGGCGAGCATATGCTTTGCTGATGCATAGCGAGAGTGATAGCCACGTGACTGCCCGCTTGAGTGACACGAGCTAGTGGGTGTGGCTATATGCCCGCATCGGCCACGCGGTTTCGATTGCGCGCGCCGCGAAAACCCAGGACATCTTGCCGTGTGGCGACAAGCAGATTCGCATTTTCGAAATTCTAAAAAACGGATTACTAACGGTCGGCTACAAATCACTAATTGCAAGCGGCCGCCTCTCGACAATAGTTGAAAGGTTAACTATCAGAATTTAATTAAAAACTTTACTAGTTAACATGATTCGCCTGTTTTTTAACGTCCGCCAGCCCTGAAATTACTATGCCGCAAAAAGCTTCCCTTTACCTCAAAAACCATATTTTTAAAAATTAGTGATCACCTTCCCTGAAACACCTGGTGTATATATAGGGGGAGAGAGAGACCTAGAATGACGCACCACCGTGGCCTGTGATGTGGTTTCGGCTCAAAGGTTGTGACTCCCCAAATTGTCGGCTAAGTAAGTGCCTGGTTGCGTTCAAACCTGCGCGATATGTTGCACAGAAATGCTAGTCGCAACATGAGTCATCCGTCAAAAGAGAGTCGAACCGTCAACCAACGAATGCCCGGGTCTCTATGGGAGCGGGTATCATAGGAACCGAAATACTTAATAAGCATGAGGTGCAGTCATGTTTTTGTTCTCGGCCTCTCGTATTGTCTCGTGAAGGTGCGTCGGAGTGCCCTGCTGCTGCTAATTTATTGTTATTGGCAATGAATGACCTCGTGAGCTCTGCAGAAGGTTGATGGCGACAGCGTCGGACAACCCTCTGAGCGTCGTAGGTGCTTGCAGATGTTGCTGAATCCCGAGAACAGGCACAGGCACAATCATGGCCTACGAAGCGCACGCATAGGGCAGGAGAGACTGAAAAACCGGAGCAGAAGCCGACGATGGTCCTTTCCATCCGAGGCGTTCCTGATCTGCCGGGGCCGCCCGATGTTCCGCGCACCGGCTGGAACACGGCGCTTCACCTTTGCTGTTGCCACGTTTATGCCATGCGCTTTTATATCAAGCCATGTGCTTTTACATATTCCTTGCCATCCTGCCCATCTTTGACGCTCGTATCTTCATTTCTTGTATCTCCCACGCCGAATCCTATCTTCTTCTTTTATCCCTTTCACCACTTGTTATGACAAAGGCCACCTTCCTCAAGTGTATTCTCGTAAAAAAAAAAACTGCTCGTTATTCCCGCAGTCTTCAGTCTGACATTAAAACTAAATGACATCTGGGGCCAGTCAGGACCACGCACTCGAAGCACTCATCTAACACCACGATTGTTTGCAATATACCCTGGGAGCACCACTATTGTCACGAAACACAGCCGCTGCCCTCAAAGCACGCAGTTGATCGCAACACTGCAATTGTGCTCACTGCGCCCTTACGAACATTCTTGTACCCAATCTATGCTCATCATTGCTCAGACACAAAACAAAAAAATAAAACCGCAGCAGTCGCCACTAAACCCTACTGCATCCTACTCATAAAATCTTCTCCAACATTGTCTTTTGCTTTCATGAATTCACCGCATTGAATCTGTATTTTTGTAATGCTGAACTCCATCTCATAGCCCTGCCGTTGCTCATTTCGGCTTTGGTTAGATATCCAAGCGGCTGACGATCAGTTTACACCCGTAGAGATAGAAGTGAGGCTTTTTTTTTTTACTGCCCAAGCCACAGCAAAACATTCCTTTTAATCCGTGGAGTAATTTCCTACAGCGCCCGCTAATCTTTTGCTGGCATAACATGCCGGATGTAACATTTGATTTTCTTCTTGTAATCGTGTTGCCCTCATGCTCTGTCAGATGCATAAGTGCGAGGAACAAACTCTTTGTCCATGTTCAGAGCTAGCACAACAGGTGGCTTTGCCATCTGTTGAGTCAACGCAATGAATGCGTTCTCATGTTCAGCTGTCCTATTTAGCTTATTGTTCGCGTCCCTTCTCAGCAAGTCCGACAAGCGGACAGACTATGTGAGCCTCACCAGAAATATACTCTCTCTAGAATCCTGCAGATCCAAGAAGCGCCTCTACTTTCCTTGCCGTTGGTGTTCAGGCTGTTTGTATTGTTTCCAGGATATCGTGCTTTGTCGCGATGCGGCCCATCCCTAACTTACGTTCGAGAAAAGTGATAGCTTTAAAGTCTATTTCACATTTTGTCGGTTTGACAGTCAGCTTCCCTTGCACAATCCTATCGAAAAGATTCTCCAGCCCATGCTAGACATTTTCAAGCCCACCCAAAACTTTTTTCATCAACTTTGTAAGCATGGCAGACGTTGTCTTGAAATCAAAAGGCATGAACTTAAACCGAAATAACCCCGCGGCGTAAGAGCAATAGTCTTCTCTTTCGATTATTCTCCCATTGCTATTTGCCAATACCCTTCGGCTAAATAATGTTTAAAGAAATGGTGGACGATTTAGGGTGGTCAGGCCAAATGCGAATAAAGTGCGCTTGCACTTCTGTTTTCACTTCGGTTTCGCTTCGATGCTCGGTTTTCAAGGTCAAGTAGGCTTCCGACACAGATCGGTGAAATCAGACTCAGCCTAGTGTTAATGGGTTAATGTCCAAATAGGCGGAATAGGTCATTCTCTACTTTACACTGATATATCACTGGAAGTTCCCATGCTATTCTTGGCGCACTGGTGCAGCGGTTAAGCGATGCGCCACTGCCCTGCGATGGCAGGTGCTACACCGGTAGGGCTTGTGAGAACCAGGTTGCTCTTCTCGAGCAACCTCAAGGTCACGAATAGAGACTTTGGACAGACAACCGCGGAGAAATCTGAGATTAGTGGTTTTAGCGCCAGCGCACTTAAAAACTTTTTGTGGGCTACCTTAGCGGGCACCACATCCGATCTCGGAATAGGTTCAACGTCTGGCACTAAGATTTTATTCAGCCGACGAATGTCCAGTCATGATCTGTTAGTACCATGAGGTTTTTTTTTTTTTTTACTACAAGAGGGGCAATGTACGGTGACCACGATCTCTCAGTTGTAACAAGCTCCAACATCTCATCTACGCCATTTTCAATAGATTCCTGTACCATCAACGGCAGTGGGTATTGATTCACGTTGATTGGTCCGCCTGCAGACACATCTAACTTGCAGCATATGATGTCTGTCTTTCCCGGCACATGCGAAAATAAGTTTTTCCTGCTTTGCAATAGAGGCCTTATCTGTGGCGTTATTTCTTTAAAACCAGGGTTTATCCGTACCTAGTCCCACCCTACACTTTTCTTCGAACTGTCAGGAATATCATATGGTTCTTCTGCCAATACAGAGCATGCCACCTGGGGAACTTCCTGTTTTAGAATTCTTCGCATTTTTCAACAAATTTTTATGAGTCTTCATTGTCGCTGTTTATTAATAATTCATAGTTCACATCCGTAATCCTCTACGTCACAGTGAAGGGTCCTTTCTGTTGCATCAATAATTTATTGCGGTCCGTGGGTAGTGAGATAAGAGTCCGGTCATCCGGAATGAGACTCCGATGAATGGCTTTCTTATCATAGTAAGCCTTACAGAGTTCTCTCGCCCCTCTCCAGACACTGATGCGCGAGCCTACACGTTTCTTCCGGCTTGTCGCGTAGCTCAAGGACATATGCGTATGTCGTCTTATAACCTCCCTACTTGCCCACAGTTCCTTAGGTATTGTGAGCGTACCCCAGAAGGTCCTCCCATACATCTCGAACGGAGAGAAGCCTATCTTTGCCTGTGGTACTTCGCGATATGGAAACAAAAGGGCAACAAAGTATTGTGGAAATATGGGGGGACCAGCCTTCCCCCCCCCCCCCCCCCGCACTCCCACTCCGCGGATGCAGCGTTCCCGCTCGCTAACCGCAGAGGAGTTCGTGCTCGAGGGAAACATAGGGAGCGGACGACAAAGCGTGCACACTCATATGCTATTTATTACACTTGCAATTAATGCACAGAGCGGGCCAGCTAGCTACAAAACATCAACGAGGCATTCCTCGGAAGCTACGTAAGAAGGACTTCCGACTTACCGGCTGGGCCAGGGGCGCGACTTCGGAGGTATCGGCGGCGAACGTTTGTATGCGCCGACGATGGCGGCCGGGTTTTCCCGTGCGCGCCGCATTCTTGGGGCAAAGCCAATCCCCGAGCATTTGACGGGGAAGGTGCCGAGAGCGCGCGTTTGCTGCGCTCACTTCGCTGCCTGGAACCAGAAGTCCAGCGGCAAGGCACAACGGATCCCCGTGCGCCTGCCTCGGAAGGTGACGAGAGCGTGCCCCTGCAACCGCTCGTGACGCTCGCCGGATCCCGAAGCTACTCTGTCCGGTCCCGCAGAATTCCGCGTAACCTACGAGGTGGCGCTCCCGTCGCCGTTCCCTTTCTCCCATGAGGGAGACTTCCCTCCTCGCCCAGCCGGTGCTGTCCCGACGCACACCGATGGAGATGGTCGGCCGCGTCGAAATGGAGGCGGGAAACAGGTTCTCCACAGTATCTGTCTCAATCAGACGGTCCTTCCTGACACATTTGCTTGATCACATTCTTTAGGGTACCATTGAGCCGCTCCATTGGACAACTGGAATGGTATGGTATGATGTCAGCAAATGGCTTATCCACAGAAGACGGTTTATCTCTTTCATTAATTCTGATTTGAATTTCGAACCGCTGTCGCTCAGGATTTATTGCGGAATCTCGTAGCAAGAAAACATCCCCAAAAGCACTTGGGCTACTTGGACATTGTCAAAAGTTTCCAATGGAACTGAGTCAGGATATCGAGTGGACATTGTGGGTTTCTCAGTAGGCACAGGCCACTACCCACCGCGGGTTCGAGCTTCGCGCGAGCCAAGGGCCCCGATCAGCCGTCACCACACGCACCCTGGGGCACCGCTGCGGCGGCGTTCAACCTCTGAAGAGAGGAGAGCGGCTCGCCGCAAGAAACAGGCCTCCAAGTTCACAAAGGAGACGTTTATTGACGCCGTCCTCCAGCGGTACATACACACACTCAACAGTCACCCCGTCCCGGGGCGCGCTCAGAGCAAGGCTCCGGTGCGCGCTCGGGGCAACAAGAGAAATGCGCGCCGCTAGCACGCCGCTGCAGGAGATTGTCCCCGCGGCAGTGCTGTGATCTCTCTCGTGTCGGCCGATGGGCCGTTTGCGAGAGAGAGTGGGCAGTCAACGCAAGGTGCGCCTGTCAGAGGTCGTTGGACCCCTGGACAGGCTCGAGCCGCGGCGGATCGAGGACCCACGCTGGCGAGCTCGAGTATGAACTGGTCCGAACGGCAGAGGCCGGCCCGGACGAACAGTAACGTACGCACCTTACGCTGTCTCGGAGGGGTCTCTCTCTCTCTCCGGGCCCCGCTCGGAAGGTCGCGCGACCACCCCAAACGGGTCCCGAATTCCCGCCAAAAGTCACCAATGGCAAAGGCCCTTGGGAAGCCGGGGGCGGAGCTGCGGCCGAATGACAGCGATTAGCCACCAGCCGTCTCTCCGCCGCCCGAGGCGGGAGAAAGGGAAAGAGGGCGACGCGGGATGCCGCGCAGACGCCACGGCGGGAATCTAGCAGGCTTCCCACATCCTCCTCTCCTTAAATGCCCTCCTACCCATCGGCGAAAGCATGCGGCAAAATAAAAAACAAAAAATTAATCCACATAAAACTACCACACTTCAGTTCCAGCCATACCCCAACGACAAACAAATAAGAACAGAAAACAAACAACACTTGCAACACACAACTAACTACACTGTACACTGTACACAAGGCCAGCTGACAGGTGGCCTGCAGCCTCATAATGTTCGGTGGCGCGGCCCATTGGGCCTGTCGGCGGCCAACTCACGCTTTTGCTGCCTTCAGGGTCCCGGTGGACGATTTATCGACGGCGGTCCCATGTCCTCCACAAGGTCGTCAAAGTTGAGCATGAGGACGTCGACGACGCTCGACGATCCCGAAGAGGACCCGCAGCCCGACACCTCCTCGCCGGTGGACCACTTGCCTGGCCGCCGCTAGGCGCCGGCACTCCGGGGCCAACAGCGCGGCGAACGCCGGGCTGGCCTCCGCCCGCCGGCGGGAACCCCAACGGGAAAGGGCGCTGTCCTTCCTGCCCCCCTCTCGGCGTTGCCTTTGATCTTGGGAACACGCACAATCGCAGGCACGCACCGGCACAGAAGCGGACATTCATCAGTCACAACGACCCGCTTGTCGGAATCGTTCCGAGGCGCCGTGGCAGGGGTCAAAGGACACAGCCAGACGCACTCTTCACACAAAAACCATGCCGCGAGACACTCGCTCCTTAACGAGCAAACCACTCCCCAGCCGGAAGGGGAGACTTTCGCCGACCCCTCCGCGAACCAGCCGGTCCCGTGTTCGCGAGGCAGGCCGCACCAGTGGGGTCAGAACGTAAATGAAAAGAAGGCGCGCTGTACAAAAGAAGGCCATCTCTGCGCTACAAGAAAAGTGCAATCGCGAGTAGGCTGAACTTTACATATGTACAAGTCTGGTTTAAAAAAACTGAACGCCAACGCAAACGTATATTACATATGTACAGATCTCGGAACGTTAGAAGAAACAACGAATAAACTGGAAACAAAAACATGTTAAAGACTGACTAAAACAAACAAACGACTAAATAACTGCACAAGGCTGGAACTGAGCATGCGGCAAACAAACAAAAAAAAAAGAAACCGCCGTGCTTCACCTGGGGTAGGGCCCGACGAGAAAGCTCGCCAGCTAGCTGAGGCTGCGTGCCTTCGGTTGCGGAAGAGTCCGCCATCCGGCATCAATCACATCGGTGACCGTCGCCTCAGATTGTACCGGTGCTCGGTACGGTTGCGTTCCGCAGCACCAGTTGTGCCTTTGCGCTTGCTTGTGATACCAATGGGTACCGATGCAAACTCGTCAGACCGTGACGCATAGGCCTTCAGGTCTGCGATGTGGGCACGGCTGGTTTTCCCCGTAAGGGGATCCTCCAGCAGGTACGCGAGCGGCGACCAGACTCTGACCACTCGGTACGGACCAAGCCACTTAGGAGCGAGCGAGGCTGAGAACCCCTTGCTCGCATCACTAAGAACGTGGTTACGCTTCAGGACAAGATCGCCCGCCTGAAAAGTCAGGCTGCGGTGCTTGCGGTCATACTGAGCCTTCTGTTGGGCTCTGGCTGCCGCCAAACTCTGCCTTGCTCTGTTGAGAGCCCGACCAAGCCGGTCCCGAAGCGTCGACGCATAAGCAGAGCAGTCTGCCCGCGTCTGCTCATCCCCGAGCTGGCTCTGCACGACGTTTGACATCGGATTCGCCAGCTCCCTCCCGAAATTGAGGAAGGCGGGAGAGAAACCAGTTGAGCGATTCTCAGCCGTTCGAATGGCGAACGCAAATTCGCTCAAATGGTCTGCCCAGTCCTTTTGACACCCGGCAAAGGCCGCCAGCATTGGCTTGAGCGTTCGGTTGATTCGCTCGGTCAAGTTGGACTGGGGATGGTAGGGTGAAGTGGTGTAGTGCTCGATTCCGAGGGAACGGCACGTGTTACCGAACACCCGAGCGGTGAAATAGGACGCATTGTCCGTGATCAGTCTTTCCGGAAAGCCGAACCGACAGAACACTTCCTGGAGTTTATCCAGCACCGCTCGTGCTGACACTTTCCGAAGCGGGTACAACTCGACCCATTTGGAAAAATGGTCAGCTACTACCATCAGGTGAATGAACCCCTGCTTACTCCTGGGGAAAGGCCCCATCAGATCGCAGGTGGCCATCTGCCACGGACGCACACTGTCAATTGGTTTCATCATTCCGGGCGGCTTGCCGCCCCTTGACTTCACCGCTTGACAGACATGGCAGGAACGGCAATAGCGGAAAATGTCACGCTTCATGCCGGGCCACGTCACCGATTGACTCAGTTTTGCAAAAACTTTGGAGCCACTCAGGTGACCGGCCAGTGGTTCGTCATGAGAAAATCGCAACAGTGCGCCTCTCAGACTTTTGGGGATAACCACCTTGAACGGGTCAATGGACTCATCATCGGTGGCTATGTATTTCAGCACGAGCCCGTCATGGCCCAGCAAATATGAATCCCCCGGGGCTCGCCGCGACACACGCTGGCTTTCACCCCCTGCGCCCGCTACAATACAAGTAGCGTCCCGGCGCTCCGTCTCCCTGAGACCGTCGCTCATCTCGCGACACATGGGGTCATTTTGCTGGGCTTTCAGCAGCTCTTTCCGGCTGAAAACGATTCCTGTTACCCCAGAGGGGGGCCTGGTCTCGTCCCCCTTCAGGTTTGCAGCCAAAATTTCCGCTCGCGACGGCGTCTCCGAGGCGCTCACGCGGAGCTTTGCCTCTCGCCCGCTTTGCGAAGCGCTGCTTGCCTGGTTAGCGGAATGGGTTAGCCCGTTTGCGGGCTCCCCCTCCTTGCCGCCCGGCGGCTCGTCCGCTTTTTCGCCCGCTCCGCCTGCTGGCGTCAAGGCGCCGCTGGCGAGTGGGGCACGGGATAGCGCGTCAGCTACCACGTTCGTGCTCCCCTTTCGATACTGCACCGAAAAGTCGTAATGCTGTATCAGGAGAGCCCAGCGCGCCAGCCGACCCGCAGGCTCGCGGAGCCGCATCAGCCAACTGAGCGCACTGTGGTCTGTCTGCACCACGAATTGCGTTCCGTCAAGGTAGACGTCGAATTTACGCAGTGCAAACACGATGGCGAGGCACTCCTTCTCGGTCACGGAATAATTCCTCTCCGAGGGTAGCAAGGAGCGGCTGGCAAAGGCCAGCGGCTGCAGCACGCCATCGAAATCCTGTAGGAGAACTGCTCCTAAACCCAGATCGCTCGCGTCAGTCTGGACTACGAACTGTCTGGTCAGGTCGGGTAGCCTGAGCTGTGCTGTCTCGGCAATGGCACTAGACAGGAGGCGAAAGGATCGCTCTTGCTCGGGCCCCCATTGCCACGCGGCAGTCTTTCCCAAGAGCTTGGTCAAGGGTGCCTGCACGCGGGCACAGGACGGGATGAACGACCGATAGAAATTGGCCATTCCCAGAAAACGGCGGAGGCCGCGTACGTCCTTGGGCACGGGAAACTCGAGTATGGCTCGGAGTTTGTCCGCATCGGGCTCAATGGAGCCCTCGCCCAGCGTGAACCCTAGCAACTGAACTCGGGTCCGCGCTATTTGGGCAGCGACTGCGCCCCGGCCTCAGAGGAGGCTTGGGCGGGCTGCACGAACGCAGGAGGCAAGGCGCCCAGTTCGATGAGCGGCGCGGTTTCCACAGGGAGCCGGGCCAGCGCCTCACCGTTCCCAGAGCAGAATTGACTGCTCGCGGGGCACGGCTGCTGCTGTGCAGGACGGCCGGTTGCGGCAGCGTCGCACGCACCGCTTTCGCACCGGGTGCAAAGCACGCACAGCGGAGGCATGTGATTGACGGGTGCACCGCAGGGTGCTCCCGATACAGCTCCAATGGGAGCTGCGTGATCGACGTTGGGGGTTGTAGCGCCGTATGCCCCAATGGGGGCCGCGGCCAACCACGGTGTTTGGCTATTCGAAGAAACAGCCGCCAACGGATCAAAGGACGCTACGACTCCTAAGGGAGCCGACACGTAGCTGCCGAGTGCCCCGATGGGGGTGGCAGACATGGTGCGCAAGCGTGATCGTCAAGGCGACCTGCTCGGCAAATGTGCTATCAAAGGCTAAGAGCCAGTGACTTAGCACGTTGGGCGCCAGTTGTGGGTTTCTCAGTAGGCACAGGCCACTACCCACCGCGGGTTCGAGCTTCGCGCGAGCCAAGGGCCCCGATCAGCCGTCACCACACGCACCCTGGGGCACCGCTGCGGCGGCGTTCAACCTCTGAAGAGAGGAGAGCGGCTCGCCGCAAGAAACAGGCCTCCAAGTTCACAAAGGAGACGTTTATTGACGCCGTCCTCCAGCGGTACATACACACACTCAACAGTCACCCCGTCCCGGGGCGCGCTCAGAGCAAGGCTCCGGTGCGCGCTCGGGGCAACAAGAGAAATGCGCGCCGCTAGCACGCCGCTGCAGGAGATTGTCCCCGCGGCAGTGCTGTGATCTCTCTCGTGTCGGCCGATGGGCCGTTTGCGAGAGAGAGTGGGCAGTCAACGCAAGGTGCGCCTGTCAGAGGTCGTTGGACCCCTGGACAGGCTCGAGCCGCGGTGGATCGAGGACCCACGCTGGCGAGCTCGAGTATGAACTGGTCCGAACGGCAGAGGCCGGCCCGGACGAACAGTAACGTACGCACCTTACGCTGTCTCGGAGGGGTCTCTCTCTCTCTCCGGGCCCCGCTCGGAAGGTCGCGCGACCACCCCAAACGGGTCCCGAATTCCCGCCAAAAGTCACCAATGGCAAAGGCCCTTGGGAAGCCGGGGGCGGAGCTGCGGCCGAATGACAGCGATTAGCCACCAGCCGTCTCTCCGCCGCCCGAGGCGGGAGAAAGGGAAAGAGGGCGACGCGGGATGCCGCGCAGACGCCACGGCGGGAATCTAGCAGGCTTCCCACAACATGTCAGCAAGTGTAAGCACATACCCATTACCTTTGGTAGACACAGCAGAGACCGGTCCCACAGCCTCAACAGCCACTCTTTAAAGGTGAGCTCGAGGGCTGGCATCATGCCCAGTGGCACAGCACTAATTCTAGCTTTCGGAATGGTGAGTTGGCACAAGTTGCACTGCTTCCCGTAGCGCCTTACATCACTCTGGACGGCTGGCGAAAAGAACTCTGTGATTATGGACACCGTTCTCTGCCTGTAGTGGTGTGCGGTCGTGATGCTCTCATGTCCATAGCTTAAGCATTGCCCCCGCAGACATTTCGGCGGCCCTGTCTGCTGGGCCTCCCTTGCAGAGCTACACATGTATGCATCTCATGTAAAGAAGACCATTTTGCACTTGAAATTATAATGATGTTTTAATTTGAACAGTAGTTTCACAACCTGATCTCAAGTCGAATATCTCTTGGTGAGCGCTTCTGCTATTCAAAACACTGCGCCGTGCTTACGACTATTATACGCAATCAAGATCAAGTCCTTTTCAAGTTAAATGGTAAGCTGTAGAACACTGCACCAAAAGGTAAGGATTAGCAGCCGTTCATCTTCTCATTTCTTCTGCCCTGCGCGCCTCGTTTACATATTTAGACATCAGTTCTCGATGCACAGATTACTGACCCGAAGAGGCCTCTTGGGTACCTACGATCAATCAAGTATCGACAGGACAGCTGTAGCCTTCCTGCCAGCTTTGCCTGCAGCCTGGGCAGCATGTTCTAACAAATCTGCACTGTTGCGTGTGTGAGTGTGGGTGGTGGTTTGCCAGTACTGTAGGGAACCCAACAGCTAGAGAACGCACGCTAAAGGCTTCCCTTCATTTGTCCTCTGTTCTGCAGATTTCCTTCATATAAGCATACCATGACCAGTTTTTCTCGCGTCCCCTGCAAAAGCCCGCTTCACCTGACTGATCCGACTGATCTAAACTATCTCTAGTACGCGCTTAGCCTTCGATAAAGGCATTTCCGAACAGCAACGTATATACTGCAGGGCTGGACATACGAGGGCTGCATTGAATAATTTTTTTCATTTTAAACTGCAACGTTTTATGAAATGATGAAATTTAGAAATGTTATATTCAAATAAAAATTTGCAATGCCCTCTTTCCCAGAAGCTTCTCACACCAGCGACAACGCACTCCAGCCACTGGCGCGCCTTTGTTTTTGTCGAAAGAAACAAGCAATGTGTTCTGCCAGGCCACACAGCCACACGCTTGGAGGACCACAAGGTCTCTGAATGATAGCTCTTTTGGTTATATTTTTCCGCCACCTTATGGCGTGAAGAACGGGCAGCGTTAGTACTTGTGCCGCGCCCGACCGCTTTAGACAGCCTATAGACCGTCCATAGAGTTTTATCAATAGTCTCTATAGATATTTTGTTAAAAATCTTATAGACGATACAAATCTTATAGGCGATCTATAGACAATCTATAGATTTATAGCCATACACATTGAGTAGACTTTTTCTATAGACTAGGAATAGACAAAAAGAAATGTCTATAGGATGGCAATAGAGTCTACAAGAAGTCTACACAAACTCTAGAGACCATTTTGCAAGGAACCATCCACAAAGATGATCCACCCTCTGGCTCACAGGGTGAACATACGGCCCACACCAACCTTAGGAGCGGAACCACAGGTTCATGCCACATTTCCATTGATGTGGACCACTGACCTGTACCACATTCATTTTTTAGGAGAATTTTTTTAATTGACAGCAATTCTGCTGTTAACTCCGCAGAACCTCCCCGATACCGGTACAGAGCATTCAAAGAACAGGACATGCAAAATCGCATCTCCTCACGCATGTTACTTTTGATTGGATGCCTTGCGGGATCAGTAGCAGCCTCTTTTCAATCACTCATTGCAGAACATCCAAATAAACCACCAAGACATTTAGTGTTTGCTTGGGGAAAAAAGAGTTATAGCAACAGCTGCACGGCCCCCTTCCCCCTGAGAGAGAACCCGCTGACTTTCGAACATGGCCCATATTGCCTAGGCCCACTGTGGCCAGATCAATACTGCGTTCGCAGTCTCAGCTGCCAGCATTCTCGCTGAACAGACCACGAACCTGAATCACGAACACTCATTGGTCAGAAGTGACGTCACTGAGTTTTTCAAAGTCAGAAAATATGTACAAATGGCTTTACTTAGCACAGGTGGCACCACATACCGCATGGCGCTGAATATCAAGAACAACAGTGGTATTTTGGTAATGTTCAATACAACCCATTTTTTTCTATGGCCGTCATATTAAGTTGGCGCGAACGTAGGAAGCATTTTACAAATCAGACTCTGTAACGGGTAGAAAGTGTAAGCTGTAAATACCAATGCGTTCAAGCAGCATCTCACCCCGCTTTGTAGTTTTCTCGTAATTACATGTAAAAACATCCCCTTTGAGTTACGTGGTGCTTGCAACTGGCTGCCGACAGATGGCGTTAGTTGATGTCAAGAAACTTTGTTAGGTTTTATTATTAACGTGTGTGTTCTCCTGTGTAGAATTTTTGTTTTTATTTTTAAATTCTTTTCCTTATCAAGTTCTGGGCATTGCACACTACGATGGCCACCTGATACAAAGGGTGTGGCCATAAAGCCTAATCAAATCTAAGAAGCTGGGCTTACTAGCGCGACCTATACTGACGTCGACTGCACTGTAAAATACGCATAACCTCCTTGATACAACTGTCGTGTGATAACTCATAATCAGAACCGTATGAACGACAGGGCTGTTGCAGGCAAAAAACAAATGCAATCAATAAATTCCGGTATTTCAAAACAAAACATGGAATAACTCACGCCATGTTTACTTCCTTTATATATGGCTGATATTTAATCTGCAAAGTTTCAGTGTTCAGCCAAAAAAAAAAGGTGTTTGGAATGCTTAAGTTACTAGCTTAAAGTAAAGCGCTTAAGCAAGCCCGATCCTGGACATGTTTGGTAGCTAGAGCTATTCTACCTGTATGATGGCACAAGAAAAACTACATCAGCCAACGCTAACAAAACTTGAAGCGAGCACCACTTCTCATAAAAAACGCTGCATTGGTCTACGAAGTTTTTCACATAAGAGAGCAAGAAATTTTTCTCCCTTACGAAAAAAAAAAAACACGGTAAGCAATACTTGCCATCTTAACACGGATACGTCTTTGGCGGCGTATCCAGACAATACTTCGCGCAGTCATGGCAGCGATTGAGGAATCGTGTAGTACTATGAGCAGGTTCAGTTGAAGCCTCGACCTGTTTCGGAATGCGTTGTCGAAGGCACTGAGGGACACCCATTTACGGTGTCGAAACGCTGTCCTCAGGAAGGGGAACTATTGCGCACTCCGCTTCTCGAGCGTCAATGAGCGGCTCGGTTTCGTCTTTCTAGCGTGGGCGCTTCCACCAGCCCACGTGCAGCGTCGGGCCGTTGAACCCCTACACATTGCCTATACCGTCCCGATCGAAAGGCGGGTGCAGCAGCGGATGCACTCTTCTTTATCACGGTCACACGCCGCGGCAATTGGCACGACGGCGACCTCCACGGACGTGACCCGTTTTCGTGCGCCGCAAGCAGCTCGGCTCACGGCCACGTACACAGTTTGTCGCGATTTGAAGTTTATCACTCTAAAGTGTACCATGTAGAGCTATACGCCGACGGAGTTTATTAACCGGTCAGCTCGAAGCTGCCTGAGACCGGACATATATTGTTCCTGTGAAAGAACTATAAAAGAGATGCGGTAAGTCTTCTATGTCAGTGCCTTCTTTCAGTAAAAGCCGAGCGATGCGTTTCGTTGATTCGAAGCCATACAACTAAAAGACAGCCCGACTGACGTCGCCAACTATGAGATACAGGTGGAGTAATCACGTGGCTAATGTGAGGATAATTCCGACTGCTTTGTTTGAAACAGGTCACCACCTACACATTCTCAAATGGCAGGCTTCACCGCACTGTTAATCACGTATAGAAGCGCATCTAATTGATTTCGGCACCCACTTTCCGCCTCTAAACGACCAATAGAGGCGTAATGCTTGTTCTTTAGGATGATGCTCCCGGCATTGAGCTTGTTATAATAGCATAGCTATAAACCTTCGGAAACAAACAAGATTTTGGTAGCCCAGGTTTTTCAACCGGCCGATGAAAATTTTCCTTACGGGGGAAGCTACCTCCAGAATAACTGTAAACAACCAACATTTCACCAGACTATTTCACCAAATCTAAACGGCACCACGGTCGTGCGCGACACTCTTCGCTCTACCCTGAATGACCAATCCCTTATAAAAATGGTCTATAGAAAGTCCATAGACTTCTTATAGACTCTGTTGCCTTCGTATAAATATTTCTTCTAGTCTATTCATGGTCTATAAAATGTCTATAGACAAAAGTCTATACTAAAAGTGTATGGCCATAAATCTATAAATTGTGTATAGACTGTCTATAGCAATTGTATTGCCTATAGACTACTCTCTAGGGTTTGTCTATAGAGAGGCTATAGACTTTATCGACAGAAGTCTATGGACAGTCTATATACTGTGTAAAGAAATTTTTGTAAGGGATATGCCAAAGGACCCATTCCGGAGCTTTGTATCGCACGTCTGGTCAGCTCCTCCGCTGCCGGAGATTTCATGTGGTAGCGATAGTTTCATTGTTTACTTCGCTTTTCCCACTCCTATGCGGAAGGGATGTGAGGAGCCCAATGGCATTGCCGACGCCGATGTGTGACAGGGGCCTGGCATTCCCTGTAGATGATTACCGTGTTGTGCGCCCTGGAAGTATACGTTTCCGAAACACGCGGTGGGGCATCAACTGGCTCACGCTCAAAGAGCTTGTAAGAATGCTGCGGTTCCAACGCGCACAATCAATGCTTTGTAAAATTTCAAGTGCGAAGCCCTAAGTTGGATAGTAGGAACCACCGTTCCAGCGCCCAACAAAGTGCATCGGCTGGTACTGTTTTCGCGATGCGGTAGCAAAGTACCCGAAAACTTTACCTATGTGATTTTTCCTAGTCTGCTTTTTCATTAATATGTGAGCTTTCGCCATGTTAGCTCAGTTTCAGTCGGCGTTCAAGCAGTAATATCGAAACTGTTTTAGCATGCAAAAATACGCATCGGCGCCAGTTTTTCCTGTCGCCCATACAGCGCCCATTTTCCGCATCTGCAGAGAGGCACTGGCCTTGGATCGGGCTGTTTTGAACTTCGGCTGCGTTCAGCCTACTTCGTACTTTAGTGCCGCCACCTGGTGGGCGTTCAAAGAAGTGCATCACAAGGGCAACTTCAGCACTGCACAGGATTTAGCGGTTTGCCCTGCCGCTCTTGGCATCACAGTGCCACGCGGGGCACACCACTGTCTCAGCTAGCGTCCACAGGCAGAACACCAGCTTCCCTCACGTTCGCTCTTCACTGTAATCACAAGCCTTTCGCCACAGACCGAACGAAGACTTCTGCGCAGACGGCAAGGGGGACTAATTAGGGAATATTGTTGCAGCAGGTAGGCAAGTTTTGTAGGTAGGTAGCTTCATATAGGTAGTCCTGCATGGACAGAAGAACCAGTGTTAGAAAGAATAGGCCACGGCTACACCTGGAGCCCATCGAGCCATATGCTGAGAGTCCTCGGAGAGCATGCAGTTCAGGGACATTGGAAGCGCTGGAGAAGAAAGACAGGGTGCCTGTCACCATGGCTTTTCCCGCACACCAGGCGAAGTACCATTGTGCCAAACCACCATTCTTTCCCTCCTCCGTGATTCCCCATTTTTCTGATTGAGCTTCGTGTATACTATGGCACATGTGGGGAAAGGAATATTCACGCGTAAGGAGCAACCCGCGGAAGCTATATCGAAGAATTAATCATATTACGGCAGCTCTGCACCAAATACTGGGCTCGTCAGCAAAGCATGCGGAGACGCATCACTCGGGGCGTTTTAGCCCAAACAAACGGCAGCGCTGCAGACTGACCGCACCAGACACAATACGAACAGTTTCGTTAGCCTGCCAAGAAAGTCACAGCTCTCCCATGTATTAGGGCACGAGCCAATACGCAACAGCTAAAAAAAAAGAGTAATTCCGCCGTTTGTTGGATTGAAATAGCTATGTCACGCGATTTACAAAATGGGCTCGCTGTTAATTCCTGGGGAAGCTTTTCATGACGGTGGCAGTGAGACCAAGTTCAAAGTGCACCTAATGGTTCAGGTGCAACTCCGGACAGAGGACGATCACTTTTTGGATGAGAAGGCATGCATGGGCTCACGGGCTTCAACAAAGATATCCTGGCCTGCCTCGAGCACTATACAGGCGTCTACTGCAAGGTATGACACTGCAAGAAACCGTCAACGTGCAGAAGCATTTTGAAATCTAAGCCAGATCGTGTAGCAAGCAGGAGTATTCATAGACTTGTTTAGTTTGCTCCGAGCTTCCCGCTGTCAGAGGTCCCCAGCAGATTTCATTTCTAATCCAGCCGTGGTGGCATTGCGACTCACAATTTCTGCTCTGTTGATTAATTCCTTTCATATTTAGTCCACTGCATACAATCGTAATGAAGCCTACGGAGCGCAACACAGAAAGCTAGCTATGACGTTCAACACCAATAGGACAAAGAACATACCCTCAGTATACGCACTGTCGTTCTCAGTCGACTGAGGATAAATAAGCAAAGGAAAACAGTAACTGTACACCTAGCCAATGAGACAAAAGGTTGAGCGCTGAGGCTCCCAGCGGGTTTCCGTAGTTTGCATGCAGAGAGCCCTACCACTGGCCAGTTCTTTCCGAAGTCGTAATGATCCCCGGCAGAGCGCCCACATCTTACACCCTCGCATCTTACGCGCCGCCGATCGTAATAGCCCGCGCACACGCCTGCCTCGTGGCTCTCGAGTCGTAGAGTATACACGTTGCTGCGCCGCGCATCACTGAAACCAAAGGGTATTATTGCTTTTTATTTTCTTTCTCGTTCTTCCTCCTTCTGTCTCTCTTCCCGTCCGCGTCGTGAACAGAGGATGAGGCACCTCGCTAGGCTGGCCGCTGCCGAACACAAGACAACTGCGCGTCGTGGCCCCAAGCGGCGGCGGCGGCGGCAGCATGCCGCAGAGAGGCGAGCAGGTCCCGCCACGCCACTGGCGCGTAAATCACGACGCGCTCCGAGAGACTCCGATGGCGCCGAAGGCGCGAGAAAGGGCAGCAGTTGCTTCTTCGGCTGGCAGGGCCCACCAGCTACGGCCAGGAGGCATCCCGTCGCCTGCCTGCCTTAGCTGCGTGCACGGCAGTCACCGCCGTAGCCGCGGCCGACTCGGCTCACCGACGGTGCCGGTCTCGGGCCTAGCCGACGCCGTTGCAACTCGTAAATCGTTGTCTCCGCGGCAGCAGCGGCGCGAGGCGCGCAGTATCCTTGCTCGCCCAGCGGCTTGCGAGTGCGCCGCCGACGACGGCATTCTCGCCCGGTCGCCGCCGCAGAGCCTGTTGTGTGACCCCCCTTCCTTCCTTGCCTCATAGTCTCCGACAAACTTCTATGCTGCAACGCGTGCGGCGTGTTTCTCGTATTCTAACGCACGCACACGCTCGCCGCCAGTGGAGGGAAGGCTGAGGCAGTCGCGAGACAAAACCGTGGACCGCGGCTCCGCAGAGAAAGAATCGGGCTTCCCTCCTCGGTGTGTGCCCTGTCTGTCTCGTTCTCTGCTAAGTTTCTCGTTTTTTTTTTTTCGTTTCGAAGAATTCTCGCAACTTGTTGGTATAGTTTTCAAGATTTGTTTGAGAGCACGGTAAGCGCTTGTTCAGTCATTGTTGCGTTTGTATAGAAAAGAGGAAGGAAAAATGAATCTAAAAGACACTCGTCGAGCGCCGGGCGTATTGTATGCCTTGCGCGAGTGTGACATTCTGGACACATGTCCCCTAGGAAGCTCTCGAGTGTATACAGTGCTGCACCTGCCAAGCAGCCTGGTGGATGCTGGCAGACTCAGTGGAACGAAGAGAAGGAAAGAGAGAAAGAAAGGTAGAAGAAGAAAGAAGAGAGAAACATCGATTATTGTGGTGTTAGAACTATACAGTGTCTCTATAGTTGACCAATAACGGTTCCCTTCGGGACAAGTAATCATTTATTGAGCAATTCATCCACAGCGGAACCACTAAGCAAGGGCCGATGCTTCAGCAATCGTCTGCATTCCCCTCAACACGCGTTCTACAATCCCGCCACGGCTGTTGTGAAAAATCTCTGCGACTGGCTTGGTGAATCAGCTGCAAAGCACTACCAGTGGTGCAGTACAGCTGTCCAGAACACCTTCTGGTTAACATCCCTGACTTCATTCTCCCTTTTTATCTCTCGCTCTCTCAGAACAGCTGCTATGATAGTCGCACTCAAGTTCGGCATGGGGCGGAAACACATGAGAGAAAACAAGAACAAAAAATGTGGCAGAAAAAAAAAAGAACAAAGCCCTCTGAATCTCGCGCTGCTTTCAATGACGTGCCAGTCCTCAGTTCACTGCCGTCGACCTGCCCCAGAGGGGGACTGCCTTTAACCTGTAACAGCCTGTAACCGCATTTAGGCATTCTCCTGACGATGCTACGCGATGTCTCCCGTAACGCCCATGACATGAGACATGGCAGTAATAAAATTACAGTAATTTCTGTACAGTAAATTACAGTAAAGTAGTTACAGTAAATTACTGTAATAAAATTACAGTAATTTGGTTATCTTATCATTTAATTTGTTAAATAATGATTTACTTACATGTCATGAAATCTTCCTTTTGGGCGATTTAGTACATGTCCGACATTTTTGGACAAAAATTGTTAAAATTGAAAAGTTTTAAGACAATTTTATTGAAATATTGAAGATAATTGTCCATTGTTTTGATATGCCGCAAAAATCTTTCTTTTAAAGCGTTTCCATCGATCGCATCGAACAGTTAAGACTGCCATACAAAACCTATTGGGAACGCTTTTGTAGATAGCAAAAACGTTGATAAAGAAAAAAATACAAGACTTCCGTAGAGTGATCTGCGGATATGTTGATTGTTATAGTGAAATCTTACATTATATGAAAAAACTCCGCTCATAAATGATTTCCCGCGACGCCCACTTTGATGCTCAGCTGCTCCTGCAATGCCCTAAACCGAGATCTGAAACGCTAGCAGGAGCTGCGTCCACTTTATGGGTGAAAATAAAGAGTAATTTAAAAATAATTTCAATGCTTTTTTTATTGCAATGTAATGTCATAGCTTTTGGTGAGCAGTAATAAGCAACAAAATTTAATTACGTTCTCACGACTAACAGGAAAGCGGGTGAACGTGTAATGTAATGACTTCTCATAAGTAGTTTTGCCATGTACGGGTGGCATCCGCACTCATTGCAGGAAGCGCGACAATGCAGCTCCTGTTTAAGCAACGAAAGTATGAATTGCAGCCCGTTGGGGAACGTTTAGAGGCTCTTAAATACCTTCGTCAGTGACAATACATAATAAAAAAGCACTGAAAGCACGTGACACTGCCACCTGCACTATACAGGCATCTCAGTCTACACGATCTGTTTCAAGAGAAGCGACGGACATGATCAGCCTCGCCGCTGTTCTTTTCTTTGCATTTCCTGCTGAACATAGGATAGGCCTAGCGTTGACCCTGTAGTGATCATAAAGGAATGCACGAGAACCGTCCCTTGCACATATCTTCGATGTCATATGCTTGCGTGGGTTTGGTGGGACTACATCCGGAGCTCGAAACCTTTAGCTGTAAGCGGTCTGTATATCGCCCATAAGGCGACGTCGTGGCTCCGAAGGCTCGTCGATTATGTTTGTTGAAGAAGTTTTCGCTCGAAAATGTTATGCAAGAACGCTGCTGCCACGAAAAATAATTATTTCGCAATGAGAAGAAGCCCTTCCTCAGCTTCACAGAATGGCGATAATATATCATGTGGCCTATCTCAGTTTTACTGGGAGCGTCAAACCCCTTTTCCCGCGTTCCTCCTGCGGTTGTGGGGAGGATCGGAAGAGGCATCCTTGCTCGGGTCGTTGTGCATCTGTTATGTGTCAGGTTATATCCCAATGCATTACGCGACGTAGATTGCAATTATACTGCCCTGAATGGATAGGTTATGTCTCGAACTTGAAGGAGCAGATGCTACTTGGACTGTCTAGCTGTTTGTCCACCGCTGAAAATCCCTGTATTTGCATCATGATGCGCCCAAAATTCATGCTGCTTGAATCTGCCGAAGGCTCGGCATACCTCAAGGACACAGGCTTGAGCAGTGTGCTTTCTGTGTTCTCACGGAGTAATGGCCGCCACGGACATGTGCCACACGGAGCTAATGCACATATATTCTGTACAAGATCTTTTTTTTTCAATGCAAGTTATTTAATATGAACGCAGTTATTTCGCATACGGTAGGAAGGCACCAAAGCAATCAATATATCCACAGATCCTTCCTCTGGACGCTTGTAATATTCAGCTATTTATTGTCAAAAACGCCCTGCCTTGGTTTTCTACGGCAGTCTTAAATACTCGGCACGAGCGCAGGACAAACTTTAAAGGCAAGATTTTGCAACGCATCGGAGAGTGAGACCATTCCCATCAGTATGTTCATAACACTATCTTACAATATTCCACAGTTGCCTCAAAATTAAAATCGATGTCCAAGAAAGCTGGAATCGTTCTTCTTTCTTTCATTTCATCTCACTCTTTCCCTTCCTTTATCCTCCTCTCCACACGTAGCGTAGCAAACCGGACATTGCCTAGATTATGTCCCTGTCTTTCCATTATTGTTTATATAACTCTATTTCTCTTATTGTATTCTATCTTCTAACTCTCTCTCTCTCTTTCGGCATGCACGTAATAGCCCCCGCGTTGCCTTATCTTCTTTTTATTTCCTTGGCAAGCCGCTGTCAAGCGTTCTTCACGCAGAGTTTTTGCAAAACACGAAAGCGCAGTCACTCTCTTCCTCGGGTGCGCGCCGGGCGGACGGATACATTGTAAATCTGGTCTGTCTTCCCTTAGCTCTGGAGAGAAAGCCATGTTACGGACCTCCGCCGTCGTCACTCAGCAAGTGTGCTTTCGGAAACGGCCGGTGGTGCGTGCGCTCTGTCCACTGAAAACAATCGCCGCCGGCCCTGAGTGAAGAGCACGTAAAGCGTCCGCTGACAGAACGGAACGTCATCGGCCGTGCATTCACCCGCGGCCACTGCTTGCTGACGGCAAGAAGAGTCCCGGCACAGCCGGCACCCTCGATCTTTGCGGATCTTTTAAGTCAAAAGCGCCCCCCCCCCCCCTCCCCCCCCCCCCCTGGCGCCAAGCATACTTCTCCTTCATCTTGAACGAAGCGAGTGGCGAAAATATGTCGCATTACTATCACTCCCCTTTATACTTGTCGCTATCCTCTCTCTTTCCCTTTCACCTCCGCGGGCTGAAGCTCGGGGGCTTAAAATATTAGATAGCAATTGCCGCGGCCGCCAACATTCTTTTCCTTCACTTTTTTTCCTTTTTTTTAAAGAAACCACTACTACTACTACTACTGTTGCAAAGCTAAGAGCATAGCGCCTGTTTTCCAGGCAAATGTTCACATGAGTTACGAAGCAGACACGGGGAGTTAGCGAAATATAGTGTCGAGCCCATTTTCGACCCCACTTAGCTAGAACCTGTGCCGGAACCCATTGCCACGGATGGCGCATTCTCATTCACCAACATTTTCATTGTAAACATCGCAGACCTGCGTCACCTTCAGTATTCAGAGGGGACGTCACCGAGTGGTCTCTGGAATCGCTGGAGACTCACGAAAAAGACCATTGCAGCGCTTTCTGTAAAAATGTAAGCTCTTTTTATCAATCTGAGACGGCGTAATTTAAGCAGGATGTCCGGCATCAACTTTGCAGGCTGCAGTAGCTGACTCGAACAAAGACTCTTAGTTCTTTCAGCGACTCGGTCAAAAAAAAAGGAGGGAAGGAAGAAAAAGAAGCTCCGTCACGGGTGATCGATTGCCAGAGAAAAACATGCCTCCTACAGTCGGGCCAAAAATCTAACCTTCGAGCTTTAGATTAGATTTCAAGACTGATCACTTACTAGCTGAGGCATGAGTTCTCCACCAGCGTCAAACAGACCACCCTACAAGGCAAAAATTAGAATTTCCATCTATTAAATCTATTAAAGTTTCTCTCTCGCGCGGATAAGTTCATGATGTTGGCGCCGTGCGCGGTACTTGCCGAACGGCAAAGACAGTGTTCAGACATGGCAGTGAAAAAAATCGGTTATGGTTGCCTGACCGTGGTATCAGATCTATGATTCGATTAACTCATGCTCATTCCAGGTCTATGATCATTATTGCTTATCCTCACTCTGAAATCTGTTTTGCACTGTGTTTATTCCCAATTTGTAATCCACATCGCTCAGACCGATCCCTTGCATGATGTTGAGCCTCGCGCTTCGACCAGTGTGAGTTCCATGCATGATGCTGATCCATGCTCTATCGTCTGCGTTGCCTGATGCTGGTCCCAGCTCTGCGATTCACACTGCATGATTCTCATCCCCGTTCTCTGATCCACATGGCATGAGGCTCATCTGCGCATTGCGATCCACATTCCCCGATGTTGATCCAGGCATTACTTGTCCTCAACGTCTGATGCTCAACTCCGCGCTATGAACCACCCTGCATGACGTTTATCCTCCCTTTATGATCCGTATTGCATAATGCTGAATCCCATATTATGATCCGCATTGCCAGGTGTTCATCCCTGCTCCGCGATCTCCATTTTCTGATGCTGGCGTCTGGTTTATGATTCACACTTTATGATGCTTATCCACTTCTCTATGCTTCGTTTAACTGCCAGTTACAAGGTGGGCCATCATTTTTTCTCAAGACACCCATACGGGCCCTCTGGCCCAAACTGTGGCACAAAAAACAGCATGCTCGCGTTTTCTCCACCCTCGTTTGTACGAATGCCAGACGCCCACCTTGACAAACAAGTAACCAATGACACAAAGGCACAGCTGATCTCATGGGTTGACTCCGTTTATTTCATCGCTCAGTTATACACACACACTCATGCACACACAGACATACACACACGGTATGGACACAATATGACAGGGAGAACAAAATGTACACACTCGCGACACAAAGAACTTTTCCTCCGCGGCTGCCCGGCGTCTGAGAAGGAGGGAGAAGTGCTATGGATGCGTTTGCAGCAGAGCCTCCCGGACACATCAAGACCGCATAGCCGCGGCGTCCTCACATGGCTTTCCTCATGCATTGGACAGAGTAAGCGCCACCGACAGCACACACTCGCACGGGGCTCTGCACGCTGGCGCACGGGGAGTGCACAGGACGCCACCCGAGTGACAAACTCGCTGGTATCTACTTGCCGCCGCTCGCAAAGTGTCCACGGCGCGTGCTTCGGTTGGCTTTGTGGTGGCTTTATGGCACGGCCAAACAGCTTGACTACACAGAATTCCGATTCTCAGAATAAGCACATTCGGTGATGAAAGCGTTCTTGAACTAAAACTAGAGGCAAATAAAATCATTAAATAAAGCCTAGCTTAAAGCGAAGTACAGTGAGGGTTAATTTTACTCAGGCTGCAAGGATTTCAGGCTGCTCGTGAAAGGCAAAGACAGAAACATGTGAGCAAGCGAAGATGTCTGCTTTGATAATAATGGTTGGCCAGTGTTTTGCTTCCAAATTCTGGCAACCACCAGGGCTATTTGCTGAACAAAAAATCGTACAATTAAAAGTCGATTACTATTAAACTTTAGGACATACCGCTGCATTGAAGCGCATTGTCTCCTTAGCAATTCATATAACCAACTGTAAGGAATGGCGCCTTCACTCTCTTAATGCAAAGAGGTACGATTACGACCTGAATCATCATGTCTGCATAAAGCATCGTGTCTGCTTTCTTGTTGCCAGCAATTATCCTTCACAAGTTTAATTTTCCGGGCATCTTGCACAACACGGTAGAACGCGACCTACGGATGGCAGGGAACATTGAACCTTTCTCCTACGTTTAGACACTTAGAGGTCATACAAGGACATGCACGCGTGAATAACGCAATGCATCGCAATGAAATTCTGCTTCAACGCGCGCCAATAGTGCAGCGAATCGATAACGGAATAAATTGCTTATGGAAGCAGATTTCAGGCGTTGTACCATAAGGAGCTCGCAAGGCAAAATAGCAGCACTAGAAAAAGCGGTAACGTTCAAATGTTCCGCCTCATCCATCTTTTTACAACTTTCGAGGCTTGAATCGAGACTGCCTCCAAAAAGTGGCACATGCAATACACCTTTAATCTTCGTGGAAGAATTGATGCAGCGATTTAGTGTAAAGCCGGCATTTCATGAGTTATGCAACTGAACTGCAAAAAGTGCAAGGCCTCTTAAGACGGACGCAACAGAAGCCTCAATAAAAACTTCCAGAATGTGACAGCCATTGTGTAGGAACTAAAACTAGAGCCAGTTTTAGAGCACAGGCAGTAAGCAAAGAAAGCAAGCAACGCGTCACCGACAAGCCGTATCCGCACGGCTAAGATTAATTCGTTCAAAGAGAGGTTTAAGGCTACACCTAAAAGCACTTTGCCACCGCAGTGAAAATACGACAGCGCGAGTGGGTCGCAGATTTACGAGAGGAGGGGAAGGGGGGGGGGGGGGGGCATAGGAAAAGGCTGCGACACCAAGTAGACGCTTAGCGACAGCTGCCAGTTTCCGCGGGTCAATACATCACTGTCGTCGGGAAAACACTCGGCTGCGTACTCGAACAGCAGCCAGCCTGCTACACGCAGCAGTGCTCAACTCTTTCTTGAACCAGTGCCACGGCAGGCCAGCCCCAGACAGCGGACGCGAGGATGAAAAGTAAACAACAAAGAACTGACAGAATAAAAAAAAAACAAAAGAAAGAGGGGAGCAATGCCAAGAACGCGGTCACAACTTTCTCGCGCAAAAATGTCACAGGAAATAAATACTACAACCTCGCAAAAATGCAACAGGAAAGGAGCGAGCACGACTTTGTACTGTGTCTTGAAATAAGATAAAGAAACTAGTCACAGGTATAGACACAAGAGGTGTTCCTGGAAGAAGGTATAGGTGCGGCAGATTTACATTGATCGTCGCTTTTCCGGCTCTCTCTTTACATACGAGCGCTGGGGTACTCGGCCTTTATGTTCCAATCAAAAATAAAATACAGGTGGGCTACAAAGGAAACAGCATGGCCACGCTATCAGTACATTTGTTCACAGAACGAACGAGTGAGTAAGAATACAGCGCGTATCCTCGTCGAAAGAAACATGAAAACAACGTGACAGATTTTTAAAAAATGCGAAATAACAATACTCGAATTCATAACAACGGATCCAGTGCGTTCTTCGCATGAAACTGAAAACACGTCACTTTTCATTTTGTATCCTGTTAGAGCCCCGCTCGCGATTCAGCCGATTATCAGCAATTTGTAATACAACTTGGTAAACACCACTAAACTGCGAAACTATAGTAGATGCTAACACTGTGATCTTTTACAAGAGAATTCTCAAATTACTTAGGCAGTGCCTGCATGTCAGTGCGCAGGATGATAAATATGAAAAGCTGACGCACTGAGGTGTAGTGCTAAATGCACCCCAGTATAACAGTCTCCGAATTTCAGCACTGCTACCACGGTTTGTAGCTGCAGTTTTAACCGTTACTTCTCCAGATATCTTTATCTCTTCCCAGAACTCATCTTTGTGCATCCGACGTTGTGGCGCGCAGGCGAATGTCAAAATAGGTAAACTTGTACTGCGCAGCAAAAAAAAAAAAAAAAGAAATATCTTCAACTGTCGAATGAGGAACTATGGTAGGATACAACCTAAGAAACAGCAGTCGATAACAATGGGACGTAGTACGCGGCATCGTGTATTACTCCGCCGACCAATCACAGCAGTGGACGACAACAGCTTTTTAATGTTTGGCTATATTAAACAAGCCAGCGGCATCAAAATCGTTCAGCTGATAATTTCGTCTTGTGATTGCCTCTTTGTTTGAATAACAAGAAAAGCTTTCACAACGAGGGACTTTTTTGTGGCGGAGGAATTCTGTGCGGTGGTCCTGAATGTGGGCGGAGCTTCGCTGTAGACTTAGGTTGCATCCGACTATAGAAGACAAATTTCACACCTTCGCTGCTCACTTGTGATCATCTTAACCCAGACGGAGCAAGAAGCGCTGATACTTGTATCAATCTTAGCCTCATACCTAAGAGGAAGGACGTTTATCTTTTGTTAACCGAACATTTTCTCGTGTATGGCACTGCAAGAAATCATAAATATGGCTCCCTACTTCCAAACGAAGGTCACTCCTTACAAAAGCACTCGAAGAATACCGTTACTAAGGAAGCATGCACTTTCAACAATGGCCCAAAGCAGGGCATCCCCGCGACGGAAAAGTCACACTGGGTGGCGTTTTCATCGTTTTTTTTTTGGCACTTTTGAAGCACATTTATGTTGGGTGAAAGCTCCAGACGCTGGCATACTAAACAACTACGCTGCTTCTCAGCGCTGACAAAAACTGGAATCAATGCTGCCGATAACGTTTCTAGGCTCTAATTTCAATACGCTATCTAAAATCATTCGTAAGTGACGCTCGTGAAAAACAAGCCTTTGTAACAGATTTTTGACGCAGACCATTACAGACCAACCCAAAGTCCAGAATCGGTTGTATATCTCAGGCTGGAATTAACATGCACGCATCAAAATGCTAATGTGCGCACGCTGTCAAAGATTTCGCTCTTGCACGCGTGTAGGCTTATTGTTCTCGGGCCGTGCATGACGTCTTTTGCGTGCGTGTTAAAAAAATGTAATAAAATTAACTTGAATTAGAGCTTATAATTCCTGTTTCCCTGACCCAGAAGCTATGACCTCTATGGCGTCCACCATGGTAATATTAATCGGTAATCCTAGCTGAAACGTCTAAATTCATGTTCAGGCTCGAATGACGCAAATGTCGCAACCGGTGTCGACATTTAATAAGAACCTAATGTCCAAAACTAAGACGTATAGTGCGAGGTGCTAACCTACGCCTAGCGTACAGGAAGTGGTATTGAAACGCCACCTTCAGTGGGTCACTGAGATCAAACAAAATACCTGCAGTTCGAACTGAACGTTTTGTTTCTAACCATTATGGTCACTGAGTGCGCGTAACACATATGCGAAAATGAAGCTGCCATCAAAGGTCAGCGAACAATTTAGACCGCTTGGCGGAGCAGACAAGCCGTAAAACACGCACACCATCCAGCACCACTTTTCTTGTTACAAATCAATCGCCTGTTATGCTTACGTCTCTACTTCTGAGTGAACGGTTTGAGGGCTCCCGAACTGAGGCGTGCTCAGAGTTTAAAATGTTGCCGATATATTCAAGAGAGGGCGCCACTGGGAAGAGCTGTGGGACAATCAGGTTTTTCAAGGCATGCCAAAAGGGTGTGGCTCGTGCTGTGTGGTCAGCCTCGTGAGTGCTCCACAAACGTGCGCTACTGAGGTTGTATATTCCAAGCTGACAGCGGGATCATTTCCAACCGCTGATTTTCTAGCCCCTTACACCGAAGGAAACAGAGTGAGGAGTTTCGAGAAATGACGAAACGAAGTGAGCTGCGAAGAAAATGCAGATTTCGACGTCCTCGCATGGCAGACTAACCCGCAGTTCTCTTAAGTCAAATACATGATGCTATCAGTGACGTAGCAGTCTATCGATACGGGCAATGCTGCAATCATTGACGCAAGGCAGTTACTGGCTTTACTTTTTGTATATTCGTCCAATTCAAGAGTTGCGTCCCAGATGTATAGGGCCACTTTTTGCATTTCCTCAACAATCGCGCAGCCACCTACACCAGCAAGCCGTGAAGAACGGTGGCCCATATTGCTTTTCGAAGAAAGCAAACTTGTGACCTGACCGAAAGCTTTGCGCTTGTCTTCCCGTAAGCATGATGTAAGCGGGCTATTCGCCTCCATTGCTGCGACGTCACTCCTCTTAAGGCTCCGTACATTGCTGCTTGAAAATTTCGACAGCATAGCTTGAAAGCTTTTCGATCGACTGCCTGACCAACCAGAAACGTTAAGACATTCTCCTCTTCCATAGTTCAACAGAATAACTAGAAGCACTGTAGAATCTTACTGTGCTTCAGAATTTGCTCGTTGTTTGCGGACAGGGTGATAACCTTTCTTCGTGTGTGCGTTAGCCACTTGGGACTTGCTTCTAATCGTTTTCCGTGTAGCGCGAAAGGATTCTGCCCTTTCCCTCGCGTTCTTCTCCTGTACTCAGACTAGTAAAAGACGAAAACTGGTTAGACAAGGTGATAACAAAGCAAATTCTTTGTCAGTAACAAGACCCAAAATCGATGCATCTAACTGAGTTTTTGCCGGTCGTACTTGAGCACTAAAAAATAAATCTTCTGTATGCCTTAGTGACTCCGTGCGCAAGAGCCGAACGCCGGACAATAACGGTCCCTCTCTTTGACCTCGAAACCGCCAACGTCGTCTCGCGCAACGTGCGGACCGGTCACTTCTAAACGCGCCAGAAGCTTCTGCAACGCAGCGAAATGGCTGCAATCCAAGAGAAACTCGGGGTAGCACGCAGGCTAGCGCTCGACAGGACGAGCTCGGGCTATGGCGGACGTAAGCCGAGGACCAGCCAATACTTGGCACGCAGATTGACACATCAGAATTGGGAGGAAACACGACTGGTTGCGGGAGAGCGCTTTGTTGCTCACGCACAAACCGACGTTGCGCGGCCATGCCTAAACTAGTTTGCGCATATAACGAAGCAAACGATCAAGGCCACAATACGAACAATTAGAAAGATTCAAAAATAACGGATATTGAAACTAAACTTCCTTTTCACTTCCTGCGACCTTGACATCTAAGCAGTGGTGATGCAGATTCTTGCCTCAGCGTTGCTCGCCCCAGTAGCAAATTATCAGAATGCCCAAGGGGAGCATGCTTACGCATGGCGTAACAGGGACAAATTTGCAAGGCATCCTGAGCATCCGGACGGCGGTCAAAGCACATAACAGAAGACTTTCATGCGCAATGATATTACGCAATTTTTTTTCCTTTCGCCGCCTACACGACCGCCATACTTCTCGCATGCGTGTCCAATAGGGTCTCACATTGGTGTTGACACGGGCCTAGTTGGATGCCTTGGTATGCCTTTGAGCGGACAGGGCAAACGATCCAGTCAAGAGGCAGAGAGGGAGACCGGGGAAGAGAGGAAGGTGGAACAGAGAGACGATAATACGAGGAGAGCGAAAGAGGGTGAGGAGGAAGGAGTGAAGGAGGGCTAAAACCGTGCCCGGCTGGCGGTGGAGAAAAAGAACGTGACTTGAATCGCATTACGCAGAACCACCGGCCCGGGGGAAAAGAAAACGTAAATAAAAGACGGCAGGGGTCCAAATTGCCGCCGCTCACATGCAGAGCGGTCTGATGCTTCGTGGGGGAGAACGGGGCATGCAAGCTGGGGTCGCGATTGGCGACGGCACCGCTGTGCTCCTGCACGCCGCGTCGCCATGCATTTCTCCATAATACGACGCGTGGAGTGTGTCTGTGTGTACAGGCTACAGGAGACGCCGCCCCACAACAACCCATGCATCGACGTTGGCATCGTCCTCGTCGCATTGCGGCGTCGGTGGTGCCAGACACGGCTCCTCCCATCGGCTCCGACCTCGACCTCACGCGTCTCTCTTTCTGCGGTTACACGTTGCTCTGCCCCGGGGCCGTCCGCGTATGTGCGCGCGCGCACTTGGAGCAAGGAAGGGCCCACCGAGTGCTGGAAGCCGCATGCATCCACTTGCGCAACCGACGTCTGATTCCGAGATCTGTTGGGCAAAGCTTTACGAACGAGGAAGGAACGGAGGTCTTGGACGTGCCATTTGCTGGCGTTTTCCTTCTCTTTTCCTCCTTTTTGCATTCGTTTCCTTACTTATTACCTTAGCTGCAGCACCCTCAAGTTGCGGAGCGCCCATGCAGATACGAGCTGTACTTGGCAGAGTGGCGCCAGTCTTCTTTACTAGAAAAGGTCGGAGTTGACATAGCAGGAACTAAAAGAATAGGTGGAAGAAAAAGAGGGAACAGATCGGATTAGGAGAGCAAGGGAAGTAGCTTATCGGGAGAAAACGTGAGGCAGTTATCGCCCACTAGGCTGAGCAAGGTGACAAGAGGCATGATCTGCATCGCCCCACACAATTAGGCTGATGTCTCTGGCTCGACAGTTTGAGTCGCGAGCAGGAATAAATCTATTTAAGTAAGGGAGGACCGATCGCAGAAGGCAGAACAAATATATGAGAGAATAAAATCTCTTCGGTCAGGGACTTGCTCTTTTCATGGTTTTCTCTTCTTATGTCAGGAGATGAAGCCAGGCTCATGCGGCAAAGTCCCAGAGGCTCAGCAGCGTGTTATCCGGATCCTAGCCTGAGTAATAGGTCATGCAGAATATTGTCACTGTTACTACTCGCTTTGCCTACATGACCGGTTTTCGATAAGCAATGGGATAGACTCGTTCAGCTGGATGGTGGCAGTAGCTGTTCGCAGTTTCCGTAACGTCGATGCATGTAATCTGCCCAGCGAGTAAGTGAAGTGTCGCTATACTATCGTGCCCTTTTAGAGAGCAAGCCTTCCGCTTCTACATTCTCGAAACACGCGTCAGTCAGCAAATTTATGCCCTTCAGTTCTCGTTACACTGGCATGCATGCAAAGAGTTGCACAGGAAACCAGGAACGAGTAATTTGTGCCCGACTATACTAAGTGACTACAAAGCGCAACATTGGAAATCGGTCTCACTTCCACAAGAATGATTTTTTTTTCTGCGCTAAGGATTGAATGGTTCATGTTCGGGTAGCTGTAGTCCCAGTTACTTTCAGTCGCAGCTCGTCTTGAGCTTACAGTCCTCTCAGTAGTCACCGACAACTTCGACAACTTTTCCCGAATAGCACTGTCTCTTAACTCCGGTACGGCAACTATTAGATCGCGAGCACAAAATGACCCTTCTAAACGGCTGCCGCTGTAATGGTCTTCTGACGACTGCCAGAGGAAGGGGCACGTGGTCTTCTTCTAGCTCAGGAAAGCTACACTTACAGCCTGAGCGCCACACAGTACCATCATCGAAGTTGTGGGCCACAAGTATGCCAGCGTCTGGAGCTTGCTTCAGTTCAGAAACGGTGGCAATTGGTGACAGTGGCGCCACCGTCGCCAGTTTCCATGGGACGTGTGCGTCACCGGAGGCGCGGAATGAGGAAAAAACGCCAACGGCACAAAGGCTGTCGGCTACACCACATATACTATAGTATTTATATTTATATATAATAATAATAATATTAAACTACATCCGCAGTCGGAAATACACGCACGGTCTGTACACACGGAGAGATGATGAGGGGTGCTCAGACTAGAGTCCCTTGACGGCGCCCTAAGGGAGCGACGAGGTTGAACCTGCTGAACTCTGGCTGCGCTGACGGCGGGGTTTCAACAGCGCTGCGCGATCGACAGGCCTGGGTGCGGCCCGTGTCTTCACCGTATTTTCTAACCCTTTTGCACCGTGTGCCATAGGTGGGAGTAACGTAATGCAGGTAACGCTCCTCTGCTAGGATATTCGTATCCAATTGCAAATCATATTAAACCATATACGCTTGCAAGTACCATCTGTTCGTTGAAGAATGTTTACCTTTTGTACCCAATACATAACTAACTACACATGATGTGTAAACAAGTTAGGATGCAAAGCAGAGGAAACCTTTGTAGTTTGGCGTTATAGCTGTATACTTTTAACTGAGAGTCTTCTGAGTTATCACCGCTAAGATGTCGACATTAACAACTGGTTGATCAAGTTCTGTTCTCCAAAAGAAAAAGGTACTGCGCTTCAGTCCAGTTGTAACGGTTTCAAATATTTTGTGCGACGATTTAAGAAACGGTGACCTTAGAAGAGCTTTTCGTAGAAGCACGCATGTCATTTGTCATAAATTTTGCGTACCTCAAGTACCTTTCTATCAAATTTAAAATGTTCGGCAAATATTACCATCGATTTTATTTCTTGAACTGCATACCCGAATATACTTAAACAAAGCAGCACCTTGGTTTATATACCTTTTATCTAGTCAAATACCGATGCAAAACAGGTGAGGGCTGAGCTCGAGCGCCACTCGCATTGTATACTCCACGGCATCAGGGGTATAAAAAAACAGAACAGCAGCGCCGCACCTCAGGCCTCGATACTAGATTCAGCGCGGCTCTAGTTCACGCAAGGAACGACGCCACCAGGTAGCATCTTTCACCGTTTCTTTCTTCACATGACGCCAAGAACAAAACAAAACTAGTAAACAAGAACGCTCAGTCACGGTATATGAAAGTTTGATGAACGAGTGACCGTCGCACTTCTTATAGGAGGTAGAGCGAACTCACGCAGTTCAAGAGAGAGGCGGCTCACTCGATGCGGGTAGCGCTCCTTGAAGAAGAAGAGGCTTGAGAGACGCGAAACAGGGAGGTAGTGGCTGAGACTGGAAGGGTCGGGGGATGATGACTCGGCGACCACAACGTCTGGAGACAACACTTCGGAAGGGGAAACAAAAATGGCCTCCCATGCGTGAGGGGGGGACGATGCGGTCTTCCCGAAGTAGGACATATATCATAGCGCGCATACCTCTATGTACACACACAAGCACACACAAACACACACACAACCCACGCAAACCCGGCTGTGACGAAGTGAGACAGGGGGCCTAGGAAAAGAAGATCCCCCACAAATCTCACCCCACTTCACCCACGAAGTCGTGTTCCGCACAGTTTCAGGGCGAGTCTCCGTCACCACTGGCGACGGTGGGTCACAGATGCACCCTTTCGCCACGAAGGGCACTGCCCAGTCCTGGTTTTCCGCGGGCTCTGCCCGGTCCGTTGAGGATCCCGGAGGCGTCGGTTGAAGAAAGGGAAGAGATCATCGCTTGCGCTGGCGGTCCCCCGCTGACAGACGTCAAGGCCTGTGTTTCCAGCGGAGGCATCGCGCACTCGTGCTAGCACGAAGGTGTGAGTGTGTGTTTAGTGTCCCACTCTAAGGTTAGAGGAGGTGGCCGCGGCGTTTACGCGGGCCATGGCGTGCGTGACGTTAGTAAAGCGTCCAAGGCGCAGCACCTCACGCGCATACCGACTGCAACGGGAGAAGGGCGCCGGGGCGGAAGCTGTCCACGGGAAGTGTGTTGTCAATCCAGGAGGCTGCGATGCACGTCGATCCATTACCGTCGTTGCGGCTAATGACGAGCGAATCAGTTACACTCTGTTCTTCCGTCCTGCCGCGCCTTTGCTCACAGAGGCGGACATTTTGCTGCACATCTGGACGTACAGGGGCTGCACCACATCGCAGAAATAATCTTGCGGCTAAAGGATTTGACGAAGTCGCTCTTCGTGCGCACTGCAGGCAGTATTACCTGTGCTCGTCACTGCCGTCACTGCAAGTAAATATGGTTGCGACTCAGAGGGAAGTCCTCCGTGCGCTCCACAACTGCTTCCGTGACAGTTGACAGCGACGCAGACAAGCACAGTGACGTCATGCTGTCCCTCAAGGCTGGGTACGGAGACTGGCTTCATGGCGTTCCGCTTAACCACTCACCATCGGCGTGCAGCCACAGGAGATGCACTACCTTCGTCCAGAAAGGGCAGCTTCGCGCGCTTTTCCTTCCCGGCGTGCGTCGGCGGGAAGAGAGGGAAGGAAGGAAGATGCTGAGGAGGAGGATGATGATGAGGAGGTGTTCAGGCCAGCAGCTACTTGGCCGCCACGACCGCGGCGTTGTGGTGGCTGTTGGCGGCGTTCTCGGAGTTCTGACGCTGGCTGTTCTTCTTGCTCTTCATGCGGCGGTTCTGGAACCAGATCTTCACCTGGCGCTCGGTGAGGTTGAGGTTGCGCGCCAGTTCCCAGCGCTTCTGCTTGGACACGTACGCGTTGAAGAGGAACTCCTTCTCCAGTTCCAGCGTCTGGAACTTGGAGTAAGGCTTACGCTTCTTGCGCACCGTCACGTTGCCCGTCCACTCCAGCGGGTTGGCCGTCAGGGACTCGCTCACCGATGGCACTGCGAACACAAGACCAGGGCGACCTGTTACCGTTATTGCACATTACGGGGGAGAAGAAAAAGAAAACGCAGCTCTGCACTGCTGGCTGCTGCGCGTTACATGGGAGAGGAGAAGGCTGGGAATGTTATACACACACGCTGATCGAGAATGCCAGCCGCACACCTGCTGTATAGTAACCTGCAAGTCGGTCCACCCAGAGACGAAGTCTAGCACGGATTAATAAAACAGCCAAATAGACTACAGCAAATTGGTGGAGCAACTGCACGTTAGACTCTTTTAGGCTTCACGACCAGGACTGGGATGGATCGGAATAATCATGGTAGGAGGAGGCATATATGTTCCACAAGGAACAAACCTTGTGTGATGAAAGGAAAGCTTCATGTATCGTTAGTCCCAAGTAGAGTTTAATGTCCTAATTTCAGCCAGCTGTACATTTTGCCTAACTGCGTAGGCGTCAAAGGGGCATGTGAACCACCTTATGAGACCATAACGGCATTGATATGACGACTCTCACTTTCATAACGACTACGCTGTGGTGATGCGTATCAGTCTGACTGCGCGGAAACCGGTTAACGTGTACTGACACTGCTGAACGTATGTCGTTCTGCATTACATATGCATATCGGCTCGTATACGTTACGACGAAACGTGACAAAGGCAATGCGCGACGGCGCGTCAGGGCTTTATCGCAACAGCTCTCAACGCCACGAATGCGTTTTTCTTTTTACTTGAATTGTGACGTCCACAGTCCGGGATCCGGATGTCAGAGATAGGGCCCGGCACACGTTTTGCGGAACAACGCCAAGAGTAGCACTGGTTTTAAAGTTTAAAAGCAGTCGAGATTACCGTACCAATGCCATGCCGACCGTCCAGGCTGCCAACGGGGGCCAAGTCGCACGATTACAACTTAACAAAGTAACTGCACTCGACGTGATAAAACAACACGCTCCCGACAATTCTGAACACCCGAACTAAAAGGCCCAGCAACAGAATAGCAAGCGTCGCAAACAGGTCGACGGCGACAAAAAAGCACATCGTCACAGCAGCTCCGAGAAAAATGCTACGGGTATAAAATATCACAACACCACGGAATGATGCACAGCTATGCCTTCGAGCGGTAACGAAAAGCTCCGGTTTAACAAGAACAAAGACCAAGGTTACCATTTAAATAATAGAGCATATATTCTATTCATCTTTCTAGAATCATTCATCCATTTATTTCCTTTTCCATTTCGTCAGCAAGAAAAACAACCGAATTTCTCTTCACGTTTCTTTCATTTTCCTAATTCTTCAGTTTCATGTTTGCATGACGAACAAAGACTATAACATATGAAAGTTGCCAACCGAAAAGATTAACAGCTGCTCCTGTGTTATTCCATTACAGTTTTAAGCAACACTGCGCGAAAACTGTTGGAATCCCTAGAATCATTAGATACCGTCAACGCGGGGCATGGTTCCTAACCTTCTTCACCAAATAAGCTTCAGTATTACAACGAAGGCTGTTGGGGAACAGTATGGGATAGCGCAAACCTTGTATTGTTCGATTTCATTGTCATGTATCTTGCTGTCATGTATTCACAATTATTGCTAAACAGCTCAAAAAGCATTACCGGCTTGCAGTGTATCGCAGCAGCACGGCACAATTTTAAAGTTTGGTGCTGGAGCCTCGATCACTATCTCATCTGCGCCGATCACGAGACTATTTCGTTAATCAGATACTAGCGCCTTTATTGATTAATGCTAGCAAGTTAGAGTTGATATTCTTCTCTGAAGCTTTGCTAGCGCCTCTGACACAGCTTAGTGCGATATTATGATGTGTGACATTTCGAAATAAACAACATTCCATTTTTGTTGATTATTGCGCCAAGTTGGATGTCAGTTCAAAACGACCGAGTGCTGAGGACAATTAAATACAAATTTTATTTGATTTGATCGCGTGTCTCAAAGTGTTTGGCAAAGTTAAAGTGTCTAACGTTGTTTAATGACGCAAAACGACGAAACAAACACACTCGGGAAAAGGAGCGCGCGTGCGCGCGACTTCAATCCGCGCTTGCACGGCACAGCTGGCGCCATCTGTATGCCGGAGCTGGAAACACCGCTTACGCCGCGCGACCAGGCGCCGTGCCTCGCCCTGAGCAGTCGACCCACGTCGGCTTCTTACGCCGGGCAGCGTACGCTGCCAGGGGCGCCAGCACGACGTAGGTAACGCTCAAGCCTTGGCTTCGGCTTGGGGCGAAACAAGCATTCTCGTGCGGCCGCCGCCAAAGCCGACCAGCGTGGGCGCTGCTGCCGCCGCCGGTACGTCTTCCCTCCTCGGTGCCCCCCCTCCGAAGTCGTAAAAGCGAAACCCAGGAGGACAATGGCGGAAAAGAGGCTCCTCTTTTCTGCCGCTGCCTTTTATGCTGAGCCGCGCGCGGGAAAAACGCCGGGACCCTTCTCTCTGCCGCAGCGGCGCCCACAGGAGGAGGTTGTGGAAGGGGACACAACAATAATGACGGCGGACAAACAGACGATGGGGCAAAACGGGCCTCCGGGAGAGCAAAGGAAGTGGAGGGGGGCAGAAAAAAGGCATGAGGTCGAGAGGTAACAAAAAAAGAAAAATAGCGCAAAGCAAGGAAGTAGCCCAGCCAAGGATTCGCGGCCGCGCAGATGTCAAACTGAGAGCACACTCTCGCCTTCGGTTTTGTTGTTGAGGCTTTTTGTTCTTTTTCTTCTTTTGTCGTGCATCCCTGGCTTTTTTTTTTTGCTTTTATATCGCGATGCATTAGGCGAAAGTTCATGTGAGTGTGTAGCTTCAACACGCGCTTCAATGTCGTCTATGTGCACTGCACGTCTGGACATAAGACAGGTCGAAAGAGTTAGCTACACAGATATCCGTAGTGAAAAGCGGCTAGAACAACAGGCACTGACTGCGAGAGACGGTGGAGCAGGCGCTTCCCTAGATCCCACTCACGAAAATGCACGCTACTTGCACGCCAGACATGCTACTACCAATGTCTAGCCTAGAACAGTCAACGCACCACACGCGCGTCGAAAACGTCGCTGATTTTCCCAATGCTTTACTTACAGTATATCCCGACTCCCTATTCTACCCGACAGCAATTTGCTGCAGCCAAGGCGATGTCTTCCGTACGTGTATTGTTCGTACGCGCTTACGAGCCAACCACTCAACCCTGGAAGCTGTCGCCTGGCGCTCTTATAGCTCTACAACGTAGCTGCAGAACGTTATAGCCGCGAATATTGCGATGAAGTTTGTACGTGAACTTTCTAACGTGCCACTGAATGCCCTGGGCAAGAGGCACAACTATTTTCGGCTAAATAAAGACCTACTCTTCCTCTCTCCCATTGACTTCTGTCTTATCGCAGCAATGAAATCCATAGGTAAGCCACGGCCTGCTCCCGCGAGAAGCTCGTTCCCACATGTCGCTCGGCTGATTTCAGGGGCGACACGGTAGCACACCGTACACGCCGGCCATACCGGCGTACACGGGCAGCGGCAGAACCGATACTCGCATCACGGAAGACGGAGAGAATAAAATAAAACGGAGAGAAACAGGGCTCCTATCGCCGTCGATCTGCAAGCATCGGCCGAACGAGGCGCGCCCGTACAAACTGCGTCGCGCCCAGAGAATCCGCTAAGGAGACAGAGCAGCAGCGTTCCCGCCAGCAGCCGATCGGACGCTTCGAAAAACGAATGCGAGAGATCCTAATGGGCGATAATTTCTGCTAGCATACGCAAGTTCCCGAGAACGACCGCGCGCCGGGAGCCTACCGATGCACTGGTCAGTCGAATATACATACAACGTCGGTCTGCGCTACCGCCTGCGGGAAAACGGCTCGCCACAACAGCGCCTGTTGCCGATAGACAGTAGCCTGTACACCACCGATTCATAATGTGCGTTTATCTTGCTGCTCCGCACATTAAGTTCCGCAGCCTCAATGCAAAGACGGTACAGATACTCGGGGAAAAGACGCTGAAGCATAAAGCGACTCCTAGCGCGCTTTTTCACATCCTCTTCGCATATATTTTTTTATATTCCCTGATTTCACGAATAACTGTAACAGGGACACACATACCCACAGCATTCATCCTTTCTCCCCTTTTGTTGATATTTATTTATTTATTTATTGCTGCGCTCTTGAGTTGAGCGCATTCAACTCCCTTCCTTCCTATGGTTGGAAGGCTTGACCAACCGTCGGGTTTACACGAATTGTATTTTTTAGCTGTGCGCGCTGCTTCCTGTGACCCCCCGCCTTTTTCTCGGACTCTGAAATCCCGGCACGCGTATACAACAGTGCCGAAAAAAGAAAAGCTGCAACGAACAAAGGCAATCCTGCGAAGCCAAGAAGCGAGACGACGAGTCGCGTCTCTCCCCCTCTTGCAATCCGCCGCCGCTCTCGGTACAGACTCGAATCAGGGGCAATTTGAGCACGGACTCACGTTCGCGCCTCTTCCGGCAAAGCCACGCAGACCTGATTGCGAGGAAAACGCCCCCCCCCCCCTCCCTTCAACCCTCCTTTCAGCGACCGCGGCAAACTCGGCACCAAATGCACGCGCCTTTCGCAGTGTGAGAGAACGATAGAGACAGCTAGACAGACAGATAGATGAAGGAAAAGAAAACTACATTTGTTTGGACAAAGTGTCGAGTCGCGGGGGGTGACGGTATACCTAGCGAAGGCAAAGGATGTGGCAGACGCGGGAGCACCCCGATTACGGAGTTTTACGCTTCGCCATGTGCGGGCTGTGAAAGCTGGAAAAAACAAGAACAGTTTCAGCATGCTGTCTTGAGGACGCCTCCTAGAGCGCGCGCGAACTTTTTTTCGAGATCCCTATCACCGGGGGATCCAACCGTGGAGAGGCCCCTGTCTTGTATGTATACAGTGGTTGGCGCCACTCGGTTTCGCTAATGAAAGCACGGACAAGAGGGAATATCACGACAGCTTGTGCGTGTCGCTCCAGCTTGCGTACGAAACAGACGTGCTCCCTGCCGGGGCCAGCTGCAACTTTCGAGATGTTTTCAAGTCGAAATTCGAAGCGCGAAAGGCATATCATACGGCCAGCATAAAAAGAGTGCGGTAGAATCGGGACTAGGACAGCTCGCAAATAACTGAGATGGCAGAGAACGAGATTGAACATTTCATGAATAAGGTTGTCCACGGCCAGGAAAAAATCGCGAACTGATAAAGGGCACCGTCAAGGTATTTTCTGTGCTGCGAAAACTTGTTCATTCGTGATTCAAGCGCTTCATGCGATGATCCGTAGAAAAGTGGAGGTGTAAAATGAAAACTAGAAATAAATAAAAGGAAAGCAGTGCCAACAATGCGGCTTTGAGATTTTGCTAGCATGAGAAAAAAAAAATGTGACGTATACTGAACGGGCTGTTCTACGACCGTGCATGCGAATGTGAACCAACTATCAAAAAATAACGTTGAACTGGGTGATTCTCCCGTGTCGCCTGATAGTGCACGCCAAACTTCACTGTGAATAGTGCGTTGAACAGAATTAAAGACCCGATAAATCGTGGAAGCTCATCCTTAAGAAGTGAGGCAGTGGCCGCATTGGAGACATGTTGGTTCCGCTGACAAGACGGAAATACAAGGCGGTGACTGGCGCGGCTATAAAGCGATAACTCCGCACGGATTGTTTACTTCTATTCCATTCTTGCCAGATGAAACGAATTGGGCGATGAGACCGGCCTGCGGAGATCCACAGCCCCAAAATTATAACAGGACTCCGCTTGTATCGTCTGCAGCGATTCGTGCGCAGTGCTTTTCTAACGACCTGCACACATCAGTTAAGCCAGCAAGAAATTCCTAACAAAGTCCAAAAACTTCCCGTGCTTGGCTGACACGGACGAGTTCACTAGCGTCAAACCCATTACGGGTATCGGATCGGCTCGTCAAAGGCGCTTGTTCTCGGGTACCGAACAAAACAGGCCATGCTTGTATTCCGGACAACCCTTATCCCTGCTTGCTCGCACACAGTGCGTGGGCCGACACAACTGGCGGAGTCTCCTCGAGTCCAAGCAACTACTCATCAGCTACTAGCACAGTACAGTTTGCTTCCTGTCGTCGACTTGAGGGTCCTCCAGCCGTTGGCCCACGCGTGATGCCTCACATCCTCACTGCATCTCCTCTGCCATATCCGTTTGCGCGGACGCGTATGGCTATGTTTGCTCTTCATATGGGCGCTCGTCGTTTAACAGCCACAACGGATGCTGAGAGACCAGCGAAGCGGCCAGAAGACAGCCCGAAGGAGTTTTTTTTTTTTTTTTTGGGGGGGGGGGGGGGAGGTGCTGTGCAAAAGGGGGCTCCCGGACGCATAGAGTTTCCCGAGACAAGCGCGCTGTGCGCAGCTGGTCAACCATTAAACCCTGCACCTCGGCAAGCGCCAAGTGCGCGCAAACACGCACACAGAGCACACACGCACTAACACGCACACCGCACGAGGAGCGGCCCCGAAGAAGGCGAGCTCCTCCGGGTGACGAGTGGGCAGGTATAGCGCGCGATCGCCGCCAGCGACGGCTCATTGGTATGCCAAGGACGCGTTCGCCTATCGGAGGTCTCCGACCGATCCGCAGCCGCCGTCCACCAGGAAGAAGAACCGGCGGCCATAAACGATGAAGCCCGGAGCTGCCCTCTCCGGACGCCGCTGAAGAATCTCGACGCCGCCGAATGCTCGCGCGCCGCCGACACAATCGCAGACCGCCGCGGGCCTTTATTTTGCTCGCAGGACGATGACGACGAGCCCGTCCAGCAGCGGCGCACCCCGATCGAGCAGCGCGCCTCGCAGCGAGCGGCCAGAGAAGCCGCGTCTTCTTCGTCTAATGGTGGTCGACAGCTTCGGGCGCCGGCGAAGCAGCTGGCGATGGGAAGCGCCCGTCTTATCGCCCGCCAGGAGACAGACAGACAGGCAAAGAGGGGATTTCTGGCGCCCGCGCCTCAGTATGCCGTCTCGCATAATTAACACGCGAGAGTAAAGGGAAATTTCCGCCGTTGCCTATGTGCGCTACTGGTCGCTGGCCGTGCCTGTATGTTTATATCCACAGCGCGTTAATTCATCGCCGTGTATGTGGGGAGAACAGTTTACAAGCGGAAAAGCTCCCCCTCTCAGGTTGGGAGAACGGCTCGAAACGTTTTAGTACAATAGTGCGCGCATACAGCCCACAGCACAACTGCCTGTTTCTTACAACTATGCTTCATTCCTGCACTGGAAGCACTCCGTGCATGTACTCAAAGAAAAAGCGCATCGTCCTAAACTGCATCTGCGCGCAAGCGCAGACCTGCGCGAGTGGGTCACTTAGGGGCCGCCCGGTGAAACAATTAGCGAGACTGGACTGGAATGTGAAATCACGAAACTAAATTAAGGCAGTCACGCACGCGTTAATTTGGCCGACCACCCACCCTCCAGAATTCACGCTGCGTGCCCGTGCGAAAAGGCAGAATACATTCTGGGGGAGGAGCTAGAACCTTCCCACGAGTGGGAAAGAAAAAACAAACAAATCATTTCGTGCGACTCGAAATTAGGGCCCACCACGGAAGGCGGCTACCGACGCCGCGTAAACGAAACAGAAACAGCAGCGGCGCGCACAGCCAGCCACCGCGCCGCAGGGAGTGTGTGCTTGCGTGTGTAACGCGGCAAATTGATGGCGAGATAAACGCGCAAGGCGCGCAGGTGGCGCCACCGTCGCGGCGGCGACACCGATCCAGGGAGTGTTCTCGCATACAATCGCACGCAACGCGAGTTCTTGGTCGCAGCGCACGAAGAGCAGCCACCAAGCGCAAGCAGCGGACGTGGTAGCTCGAGAATGCGAGCGAGCAGCTTGACGCGCGAACGTGCGGGCGAAGAATGGCGCGAATCGCGAACGCCGCCATTGCGACACAGGGCGAGCGGTAGTACGTCATACACAGGGCGCGAGCGCGCACACACCGCGCGCATCCGGACCGTGCCAGCAGCTGGCGAGAAGCACGTCCGGAGACACTCACCCCGCGGCGGCGCGGCTCACCGTCGAAATAGCAAGCAGCTAATTGAGCGGGCAAGATGTCGATCTGAGGTCTGCTGCGGTGTAAGTTACCTGCAGCCCGTGCTCTCAGCCAGTTTTTGCGAAGGAACCGATTGTGATAGCGTGCGCTTGGGTTGTCGAGACGCACGCAGATCTCAAGTACCGCACCCTTTCACTCAGGTTAGCGGTACACGCCAACTGTGAAAAAAAAAAAAAAGTAGTAAAATCTCCTAATGGTAAGACCTGGATTCTGCAATGTTCAAGCGATCAGGTGCGTAGACTGCACTTTTTTAATTAAGTGCGTGATTAGTTAGGCGATAATTTTTTCTTCCTTTTTACTTCCTTTCAGCAAAGCTTCGATGTCCCGCATACTTTTTGTGGTCCGGTGTAATGTGCGAATCGTGACGAACTTCCGCAGTTCACTGAGGCCGTTTATTTTCTTTTTCTTTATCGGGTGTAGATATGCATGCTCGTTTAGAATGCAAGCCCTCAGCGACACTCGCTCTTAATTTTACGCTTTGGCTATCGACTCTCCCGTAATAGCTGGCTCGGTGCACTGGTGGCGAGGTGAGCAATCGCGTGTGCATACGCCATTAGCTCTTTAATTTCGTTATCTCCACAGCTCCTCTCCTCGGTAGAGACGATGGTCCGCTACTGTGTGGAATGGAGAAGCTTCCTAACCTAGACTGAGGAAATATTAGTGAAGATTACGAGCTAGATGATATATCGGTCGACAAAGCGCTTTGTGGTATAACACCGCGGCCCACTCATTGGTGGTGATATCCATTTCGTATAGGAAAGAAAAGCTAGATCCAAAGACAGCGAAAAAAGATAACGTAGAAGCACGCATTTCAATCCGATATGTTTAATATTCGACACAGCTCAACTGTCAAACTGTCAAGTGTACTATCTCGTTATACATCGACATAACAACAAAGCTTTATGTGGACGGTCCCAGGAAACTTCCAGTTTCCCGTTGCGAGCCCTGGCCTTTCGATCCTAGACAGGCGCTCTTGGCTGTCTACAGTACTGTCTATTTCGTAATGTTCTGCGGTGAAATTCTCTAGTCCACAGTGGAAATGGGCTTAATGGAGGCAAAATCCAAGGTGCGGCCCCTTTTGCCTGTGTGAGCTCCTTAGGTTCTGATGCAATAAACACCCGAAATGGGCTAGTGTATGCGGATAATTTCTGCTGGCTGACTATTCGATGAAAGTAAAGTTTTTTCGCACTATACATAGTACATCTTTATTTCCAGAAGACAACTGGATGGTCTCTTGGGCTAAAAGCTACACAAAAGCTTGACGAGGCCCAAGCTGCATAGCTGCATATGTCCCTTCTTTTTCCCTACCGTATTACCTCCTCTATTCTACTGCCTGTCTTCGTTCTATTTCTGTCCATATATCCTGTCTCTTATTTTCCGTGGATCTGATGCTCGAGAGAAATGTGGCAGTTCCTCGATCCATATCTGTTTTTCTATTATTTATTTATCAATAAAACCGCTAGTACCTCCAGCACTAAAGGCACAAAGATGGACCTGATCATGGCTGTGGCCACCATGAGACATGGTAGAATACACTCTATACACGCCTATATGGGAGCAAAAAAGGGAGTAAGTTTTGCTCCATCGCACACTCTTTTATAAAAGGAGTGAGCTATAAGACAGCTTACTCCCTTACTCCTTTCTGTTTAGAGTGCAGCGCGAGGAAACGAGGGCTAAGGGAGGAGAAGAAACCAAGAACGCTGGACTTCAACAATTAAACCTCATTGCGCCAGGAAAAAAACTTCCGAAGGAAGGATTTTTCTCGTTGTCGTAGCGCTGTCCGCCACCACCAATTTCAAAATACTCGCCAATATAGACCAGGAACGAAGATCGCATACGGTATAGCATGACATCCAACAAGAGGTTGGAATTTTATCATCTAAATGACTGAAAGCATGCAGCGAGGCGCAACAGCCATTAGCTTTGAAAGAAAAAACTCCAACTTTGTACGTGCACGAGGGCGGAAAGCTACAGCAGTAGTGTCTCTGCCTGTTGGATACAACCTTAATTAAAACTGCACAGCCCAAAGAATAGCGTTTCTCAGTGAGAAGTATTACCTAGACGGAAAGCTGGCGCCACCTCCTATGCGAGTTTCCCAAAGAGCACTTCATCCGCCGCGGGAATGGCGGGATGACGAGATTTCGTATTTAGCCTGGCTGGTATCGGGCTGATAACCTGGATTCGGCCTCTGAATCGGCAGCTGCGCTGCGATGCGATCCTCAGCGCTCGGATGGAAAGATTATAATAGTGTGTCTTTTTTTACTCGTTCAGTAAATGTAAGACAAGTGTTAAGGCTGGTATCGAAACAACCGCAGCATTTCTTCGAGGTTCGCCTCGAGAAAGGTCGTACTGTTACGGCTGAGTTCACGCTTTAAGCCCAACAATAGCCAAGCCAAATACGAAACCTCATCTTCCCCGCATTCCTGCGCCTCCTCTCCGCGGTGGACGAAATGCAGCGCCACCTTCTTTCTCTCTAGGGTACTATCAATTGAGAAACTCTATGGCCCAAAAGGGTTTGCCGGTAAGCCCTGCAGTGGCGATCTCGTAAAGCTCATGCGTGGAAGTTCTACATTTCGGACTATGGACGCAGGGACGCAACCGAGCAAATATCGGCCATTAGCGGCAGCAACATTCCAGCTCCGTAAAACAGCTCTGAACTGGCGACAAGTGCGTCACAAGCTGCGCACCTGAAGCTCGCACAAGCGGTGACCTTGACGCCGACCTTTGACCCGGTCCGTCGCCACATCCTGCGAGACAAACTTTCCAACAGGCGTGGTACATACGCTGCAGCCGGCGACGCAAACAACTACAAGCAGCCGGCAAAACAACGGACGCCCGGCTATTATATCGCACTCATTCTATACACGATACACAGGCTCACGGCGCGCTTTCTGTTTGCAACTTTTTTCATTCCCTTTTCCTCCGTTTTTGTTCAGTCTTCCGCCTGCGCAGCTGTGCGGCTCGGCTGGAGCGTGGGTCAATAGCAGAAGCGCACATCCTCATCGACGCTAACCGCTCACAAAGCATCTTACAACCCCGAACAAATTGTCCAAGACAGGACACGCTACCGGAAACCGAAAGCTTGTTTCTTTTTCTTTTTTTCTTTCGTGGCCAAACTGCGTTCACCGACTGCAGGCTTTCGAGATCATCTGCTGCAAACAGTGACTGAGAGAGAGCAATGATCACTTACGGTTTCGACACGACAGCGATGGAAGTCGTTTTATCAACCGTTCGGTTCAGTTTTTCGAAGCACTATATGCGTAGAGCGGCGAATGAGCTTTGATGAGGAGCTATAAATGCGGCAACGTAAATGCGAGTAGCTTTCATAAAGCGCAAGGGAGGACAGAAAACACAGTACTTCCTGCATATATTCAGTGTCTCCGCTTTTCTGCTTTCTATTCCTTCTTTACTTCCTTATTCGGTGGTTATAACGTGCTCCCCAAGTGCAACACTTATGTGAATAACACTGCCATGAAGTGAAACATCATACATCTATTACACCTAAACACCATGTCGTGAAGTCGTAGCACTTAATCGAAACACGCAGGAGACCCGGGTCTTTGGGAGCAGTATGTCGCGCCGACTGAATAAGAAAAAAAATTGACAACTTTGAAATGACCAATTCATCGCTTTCACGAACTTACGAAACTGTCAACTGGAAAGTGAAGTCAGGACTGCAATAAATGGATAAATAAAAATAAAATGCGTATTCAATGCACGCATAACACGCATAACACGCATAGCACGCATAACAAGTACAGCTGCATCTTGCGTACCACAGATTTCACCCCTTTCTTCTTTTCTTTTACCTTTCTCGCCAGAAGTTTGCCATGTCTTGTTTCGCAAATATTTTATTTATTTTTTTGCAAAATTAAACTCTAATGCAATACTATTCGCCGGAAAGTTGCTAACGCCACAAAAATTAGTCTCCATCGCGCCATTAGTTACTATCTGCCGCCTTCATGCTGCATAATCCGCCTAATCATCCGGCTGTCAGTACCCCCCTTCCCGTCACTTTAGAACTCAACGACACACAAATTCAACCTGTGTGTCGGTTCCGTCAGCCCACCGTTGGCTCATTTTCCGAAGCATTGCCGCCTCAAAGTGGAGCACAGTCGAACACATTTCACTCACACGCAACACAACCAGTGTATATCTCGCTTCCTGTATGGCGTCCCCACGAACACACAAACACAAACAAGCACCTCACCGTCGGCGGCGTCCATGTTGCCTTTTGCCGTGGCCCGCTCGGCCCGTGTATAGGTGAACCTACCGATCCAAAAAGATTGCGTTTCCCTTTCGTGTAGCGGACGCCAGCGTGTGTAAAAAGACTCGAAGAAAGAGAGAAAGAAGCGGCGTGCAGGTACGTACGCACAGCGGTGGTGTATATAGTTGGAATAGAGAAGCGTAAAATTTACGACTACCTGCCAAATGAAACGAAGTGGAAGCAGACCAACAACAAAATGCACGCAGGAGAAACACAAGCAGTACGCGACGAACGCCGAAGGAGAGGAAGCTGATTTCATCTTGGCCACCTTGAGAAGGAAGTTGGATACCTACTACAGCCGCAGCATCCACTGCACCCCCCCCCCCCTTCCCTCACCCTTCCCAATCTCGGGCCTCCCAATATGTTTTTTTTTTTTTTCGCCTCCGATGCACCGCTTCGCATGCGACGCAAGAGGCGCGCTGCTGCAAAACGGGCGTCACACTTTTTGCGTCGTTGCATTTTTTTTCTTCACTTTAATTTTTTTTTTTCTGGAACCAGCAGTAGCAGTAGCAGCGATGTTGGCGTCGGGAATGCCGCAGCCGCCGGCGAGCTCGACGGCTCTAAACAGAGATGGAAGCCAACAAACCGAAAATACGCACATACAAAGCGGAGGAACCTAGAGAAAAAAAAACAAAACAGAACGGCAAGCGAAGACGAAAAAGAGGGAAAGGAGGACTTTGAAACATGTCAAGAAGAGCGGAGGTGCTGCTGCCTATACCGGAGTTCAGGAGCCGCCGTCGCTATAAGGCAGCCGCAGCTAGAGCGGAGTAGAAACCAAAGGGATTGGCGACGCCACCGAGGCCGAGCGGATCTTTTCGAGCCCAAGTCCTTCCTCACTCCCTGCTTCCTTCGCCCCATCTTCTTTCTGCTCGCAGCGGTCGACACAGTTGAATGGCTGCCAGTAACTCTCCAGCTTTCGTACGTTTTTGTCTTCTTTCTTGCTGGCAAGCACGAAACGAAACAAAAGTGTCCTGAGCTTTCTTGTTCGCTCTCTTCCACATTACTTCTAGCAAGGTACACCGGTGCTCTTAGCTGGGGGCCTCAATCTCAGGTTCGAGTCGAAGGCCACACTATATATATATATATATATATATATATATATATATATATATATATATATATATATATATATATATATATATTTATGAAGGGAGCCAACAGTCACCGAAACCAAGGTGCATAGGGGAACGTTAATTTTTTTTTTTAATGTGTTATGCTTATTAGTAGGATAATAATACTTAGATTAATAAATCGCTTAAAGAAAATTACTTATAAAGCAGCAGAAAAAACAACCATGCCGCCGGTGGGATCCGAACCCACGACCTCCGAATATCGCGTCCGGTGCTCTTACCAACTGAGCTACGGCGACGGCCGTCCAATCTGCTGCTCTCGTGGGTATTTATGTTTACCGGGTGTAAGCGAGCCTTGAGAGTGTTCACCAGCGCCACCCTCGACCATAGCGGCGGACGTAGCACGTCCTGTAATACCGCGAGCGTGACGTAGAACGTCATCTAACGGCGAGGGCGGAAACTGTGCGAGAGCCCTCTTATGCTACCTTTGGCATTAAGACTGCCAGAAGCGAGACCCTCGTTAAGCTATCAGCAGACAAGTTAAAGGAAATGAGGGGCCCGTTTGACAAATTTATGAAGGGAGCCAACAGTCACCGAAACCAAGGTGCATAGGGGAACGTTGATTTTTTTTTTTTAATGTGTTATGCTTATTAGTAGGATAATAATACTTAGATTAATAAATCGCTTAAAGAAAATTACTTATAAAGCAGCAGAAAAAACAACCATGCCGCCGGTGGGATCCGAACCCACGACCTCCGAATATCGCGTCCGGTGCTCTTACCAACTGAGCTACGGCGACGGCCGTCCAATCTGCTGCTCTCGTGGGTATTTATGTTTACCGGGTGTAAGCGAGCCTTGAGAGTGTTCACCAGCGCCACCCTCGACCATAGCGGCGGACGTAGCACGTCCTGTAATACCGCGAGCGTGACGTAGAACGTCATCTAACGGCGAGGGCGGAAACTGTGCGAGAGCCCTCTTATGCTACCTTTGGCATTAAGACTGCCAGAAGCGAGACCCTCGTTAAGCTATCAGCAGACAAGTTAAAGGAAATGAGGGGCCCGTTTGACAAATTTATGAAGGGAGCCAACAGTCACCGAAACCAAGGTGCATAGGGCTCAAGGCTCGCTTACACCCGGTAAACATAAATACCCACGAGAGCAGCAGATTGGACGGCCGTCGCCGTAGCTCAGTTGGTAAGAGCACCGGACGCGATATTCGGAGGTCGTGGGTTCGGATCCCACCGGCGGCATGGTTGTTTTTTCTGCTGCTTTATAAGTAATTTTCTTTAAGCGATTTATTAATCTAAGTATTATTATCCTACTAATAAGCATAACACATTAAAAAAAAAAAATTAACGTTCCCCTATGCACCTTGGTTTCGGTGACTGTTGGCTCCCTTCATAAATTTGTCAAACGGGCCCCTCATTTCCTTTAACTTGTCTGCTGATAGCTTAACGAGGGTCTCGCTTCTGGCAGTCTTAATGCCAAAGGTAGCATAAGAGGGCTCTCGCACAGTTTCCGCCCTCGCCGTTAGATGACGTTCTACGTCACGCTCGCGGTATTACAGGACGTGCTACGTCCGCCGCTATGGTCGAGGGTGGCGCTGGTGAACACTCTCAAGGCTCGCTTACACCCGGTAAACATAAATACCCACGAGAGCAGCAGATTGGACGGCCGTCGCCGTAGCTCAGTTGGTAAGAGCACCGGACGCGATATTCGGAGGTCGTGGGTTCGGATCCCACCGGCGGCATGGTTGTTTTTTCTGCTGCTTTATAAGTAATTTTCTTTAAGCGATTTATTAATCTAAGTATTATTATCCTACTAATAAGCATAACACATTAAAAAAAAAATTAACGTTCCCCTATGCACCTTGGTTTCGGTGACTGTTGGCTCCCTTCATAAATTTGTCAAACGGGCCCCTCATTTCCTTTAACTTGTCTGCTGATAGCATAACGAGGGTCTCGCTTCTGGCAGTCTTAATGCCAAAGGTAGCATAAGAGGGCTCTCGCACAGTTTCCGCCCTCGCCGTTAGATGACGTTCTACGTCACGCTCGCGGTATTACAGGACGTGCTACGTCCGCCGCTATGGTCGAGGGTGGCGCTGGTGAACACTCTCAAGGCTCGCTTACACCCGGTAAACATAAATACCCACGAGAGCAGCAGATTGGACGGCCGTCGCCGTAGCTCAGTTGGTAAGAGCACCGGACGCGATATTCGGAGGTCGTGGGTTCGGATCCCACCGGCGGCATGGTTGTTTTTTCTGCTGCTTTATAAGTAATTTTCTTTAAGCGATTTATTAATCTAAGTATTATTATCCTACTAATAAGCATAACACATTAAAAAAAAAAAATAACGTTCCCCTATGCACCTTGGTTTCGGTGACTGTTGGCTCCCTTCATAAATTTGTCAAACGGGCCCCTCATTTCCTTTAACTTGTCTGCTGATAGCTTAACGAGGGTCTCGCTTCTGGCAGTCTTAATGCCAAAGGTAGCATAAGAGGGCTCTCGCACAGTTTCCGCCCTCGCCGTTAGATGACGTTCTACGTCACGCTCGCGGTATTACAGGACGTGCTACGTCCGCCGCTATGGTCGAGGGTGGCGCTGGTGAACACTCTCAAGGCTCGCTTACACCCGGTAAACATAAATACCCACGAGAGCAGCAGATTGGACGGCCGTCGCCGTAGCTCAGTTGGTAAGAGCACCGGACGCGATATTCGGAGGTCGTGGGTTCGGATCCCACCGGCGGCATGGTTGTTTTTTCTGCTGCTTTATAAGTAATTTTCTTTAAGCGATTTATTAATCTAAGTATTATTATCCTACTAATAAGCATAACACATTAAAAAAAAAAAAATTAACGTTCCCCTATGCACCTTGGTTTCGGTGACTGTTGGCTCCCTTCATAAATTTGTCAAACGGGCCCCTCATTTCCTTTAACTTGTCTGCTGATAGCTTAACGAGGGTCTCGCTTCTGGCAGTCTTAATGCCAAAGGTAGCATAAGAGGGCTCTCGCACAGTTTCCGCCCTCGCCGTTAGATGACGTTCTACGTCACGCTCGCGGTATTACAGGACGTGCTACGTCCGCCGCTATGGTCGAGGGTGGCGCTGGTGAACACTCTCAAGGCTCGCTTACACCCGGTAAACATAAATACCCACGAGAGCAGCAGATTGGACGGCCGTCGCCGTAGCTCAGTTGGTAAGAGCACCGGACGCGATATTCGGAGGTCGTGGGTTCGGATCCCACCGGCGGCATGGTTGTTTTTTCTGCTGCTTTATAAGTAATTTTCTTTAAGCGATTTATTAATCTAAGTATTATTATCCTACTAATAAGCATAACACATTAAAAAAAAAATTAACGTTCCCCTATGCACCTTGGTTTCGGTGACTGTTGGCTCCCTTCATAAATTTGTCAAACGGGCCCCTCATTTCCTTTAACTTGTCTGCTGATATATATATATATATATATATATATATATATATATATATATATATATATATATATATATATATATATATATATATATATATATATATATATATATATATATATATATATATATATAAGGGATGCAGCGAAGGTATGCAGGTATGCAGCGAGAAAACTGAAAAGAGCTATAGTCGAGAGCTTGGGGGCGAGCGGATTTATGCGGTATGGTTAATGGAATGTGTTTCCGTTGAACTTCGGCGATGGCCGCAGAGGAAGAACTAAGCTACAGCTGTGCCAGGGAGCCGACTCTAGAGCCTGCTCACTGCTGGCTGTGGCGATGAGAGTGCTTTCCGGCAGGGCAAAACATATGCTCGCCAACAGGTGGCCTGCACCGCGCTACTGGTCGGAATCTGTAAACGGCGCAAGGGTGGAACTTGTTTCGCACTAGTTTAAAAAAGAAGTGTGCGCCAGAGGAGAGTTTACTTCGTTTGTACTCCCATACAGGCGTATTAGCGTTTACAGTGGGTTGGCTCTTCCGAATAAAAACGCAAAAGAAAGAAAAGAAGACCAGTTGTGTGGCTAACCTCGTCCGCAGTGACGAAGTACTGGGTCTACTCTTTTAATACTTTTTGAGCCAGTCTATTGCTCATATTTATCACTCGTGCGGTAATCCATGTACTTTAATCCTTTTTAATTCGGTGTCAGTTCGGCCTGCTCGCTTCTCTGATTATTATGTCAATTTTACGAGACGTAATGCGGTTGACAAGCCCCATCGGGCCACATGTGAGAGAAGCTTGCTGGGAGGCATCACGGACTGAAAACGTTCACAAATCCAAAGGACGCACCATATGTTGTAGGTGTGGTCGTCCTTGCTGCGGCGTCATTTCGTGGGCGTTCTAATAAACGCTGACAATAACGATTCAAACATCGAAGTACGAGCTCAAGGTTACGAGCGCACCTGCCCACAGACTCGATTGTAACCTTGGAAGCAACCGTTCTGACGACAGTTTTTAAAAACAAAGTCCTTCTCAGCAGCCTGCTCGCCAAAGAGCACTAAAAATTCTTCTCAAGACAGTCTATAGGGCTGTTCATTAGAATTTTATCATGTTATTTTTTTTCTTGGAAAAAAGGGGGTGGGGCAGGAGGTGGGGGGTGGTAAGGGAGCATTCTGACACACGAGACTCCCCAATATATAACTGCAGAGTCGACCTAACTCACTAAGTATTCAACAACAGGCAGCGTCGCGAAAACTGCACTTGGCGAGTCCGCAAAATCTGGACTAACGCTGCTAGTTCGTGCAGCTGCCACCATGTGTCCATGGCGCTGAACATCCAAGATTACCGCGGGGATTTGAGTGCACAGTATGCCCCATTGATCCTCTATGGACTTCAGAACTACAGTCGCCGATGGAGCAGACGCCCTTTTACAAGACAGACTTAGCAACGCGTAGGAAGAGAAGGCCATCACTATTAACATGTTTTCGCGCAGCATCTCGACGCACTCTATATGCACATATTTTTCACACAATTAAAAGTGAAGAATATGCCCATTCAGTTACGCGGTGTTCGCTACTTGCTGCCGACAGATGGCGCTAGTCGGTAAAGACCAGGTAATACTGGCTTGCTCAGCGCGGGCGGGAAGTGTGCGAATTTCTTTCGACAAAATTTCATTTAACAAATACTGCGCCCATGCGCAGCGAGCGATTAAGAAAACGGAAAGTTAAAAAGATACACACTATACATACACGTTGGTACTGGCGGCTGCGCACTCGTCAGTGGAATAAGCATTGTTTCATCATCATCATCGTCATCGCCACCATCGCCGTGATCGAGGTTAAGTCCACCTGCGGAAGAAAGGCCACTACCAGTGATGTTCGGTTACCCTTGCCTTACGCCAGTCAGCGAAGCTGCTAACCTCAGCACCCTACTTGAAAAATTGCCGTACTCTCCAACATGCGTTTTCCTTCTGTTCGATACCCACTGCGTCGCTCGAATGGACCACCGGCTACCTGCTCGGTGGATTATACGGGACCGCTTACTATCCTTCTTACAAATAATAAAAAATAATAATGGCAGTGAATAATATCTTGATATTTATAAATGTTCAAATGCATCCAAAGATATATTGGGATACATCAAAGATAGTCACATATAAAGCGATAAAGTGATACCATCACTCTTTTCACTGCCAGGAGCGGCAGTTTGTATGCTACTGTATGCTGATATTGACTTCCTTAAAGGAAGAAGCGCGAAAAAGAAGCGCGCCTGACATGCGCATGTCTCGTTTCTATTCTTTATGTGCTGTCTTTTCTGCGCTTCGTCCTTTTACGAACACACGTACTAACTAGCCCCCAGAATGTATTACTGACGTTGACAGCTGTAAGAATTCATCTTCACTTGCAAGAATAATAATAGTAATAATAATTCATTGCCCCATAAATTTTCAATACAATTTCTTCCGCACCTAAGGGTGCTGTGCTTGTGGGTGGATGACAGATGAGCGTAGCAGAAACAGGCGAAACGCTTCAAATTCAAAATAAACTTCAATTTCAATTCAAAAGTTCAAATCTGCCCTCTTGAATACATTTCAGGTGGCCGGAGTTGACTTTCGCAATCTATTTCGGAATCAATGTATTTGTATGGGCTTCGTTTGCCGCGAGTAATCCAACTTCTTTCAAGGCTGTAAAAACTTCAATAAGAGGAAAAAACGCGAGTGTGACGCAGACCTACACACCGCAACGCATGCTCCGCGGTTGACGGCGCGAAGTCGATGGTGTGGGCGAGTGCGTGCGTGTATGTGCATGTGTGTGCGTGAGTGTGTGGTGTGTGTAGAACCGCGACACGGACTGAGAAAGCACGCGTGCCTCACAGACACCCCGCGCACCACCCGTGTACGTCGCTATGAGCGCTCATCGCTGGCCGCGGCGCCAGCAGCACTTTCCACAGTCTTGTTTTATGCTCGTTAATGGAGTTGTAAAAAAAGACGTTAACTGTTTTTCGCGCGACCGATACGCGCTGCACGGAGGATCCAAGGGAAGAGAGAAGAGAGAACGAAAGATTGAAGGAGAGAGAGGGAGACACTCTGGCGTCAGCGTAACGCCTTCGGAAATCTCGCCCGTTCGCTGGCACGCTGTGTGATATCCGCATTGAGCACCATAATAAAGATACCGTGCGCCGGCACCGTTCTTTCCTCGGCGTCGAGAGCGACACGCTTCTCTCCTCCTCTTCGAACCTCCTCGCTGCCTGCCTGTCTTACTGAACTGTTCCCCCGTGTGCATCCTTTCCAATTTCGTACTTGTATTCGCAGCTCATTCCACAACACACACATAATGCGTGACGTCACCACCGTCGTCGCGAGGCTGCACCCGCTTCGTTGTTATGCGGTCTCTCGTGACGTCATCAGCTGTCAAGAGTAGTGTACAGGCCCTCCGAAAAAGAGCGTCGTGTTCCAGGGCGCTGCGAATCGACGCATCGAAGGCGCGCATCCACGCGTGGCCGCGACTGTCACGAGTCACGACACTTAATTCACCGCAGCCAGCGGCGACGGCAACGCTCTGGCGCTTAACCAAAGCAGCAGCGAGTGTTCCACTACGCGGAGGATGAATTAGCGTCGTATAAGGCGAGCGCAACGAGGCGGCTCACTAAGCGCGGGTTTAACAGATCCAACACAGCTCAAACAGAGTGGACAAAACCTCGAACCGCCAGAAGTGGAATCGCATCGACAGGCACTGCGTACACACAGTTCAAACCAATTGTGCAGAGCTCGATTTGACGGAGCAAATCGACTGAAATAGAATTCAAAAAATAAAACGCGGAACCAATCGATTCGACAGTGCTGCAGCCCTGAAATCGACACTCCCGATTCGACGCGAGATATTTTGGCTGCTGCTTCTTGGCGGCCGTCCGCTCGGGAGCTACGGGACGTTGTGGGAAACTGCGACAAGCAGCAGCTTCAAGCGAGGTTCGCGGCGTGCTCAGAACACGGCGGCAGCAGCGGGAACGCGGCGGTGGCGGCTCGGGGCAAAGCGGCGAGCGCAAGCTGCTGCTGCCCCAGGAGCCCGCGCCGACAGACCACGCAGCGGGAAGCGTCGTCTCGAGCGCACAAATAAACAGGTCCCCGCAGAGCGAGCGCCTCCAGCCCTGTGTGAGCCGCCTAGATCCTGCCGCCCTGCTGCTGCTGCTGCTGCTACGGGCTTTTTGTGCTCCTTCTTTCGCCGCCGCCACTGCTTCTCCCAGCGTTATTCGCTCCTCTCTTTTTTGTTGTTCTTCGCAGGACCCCCCTCCTCGTTATGCAACGAACGCGTTGCGTCTAATAGATTCTTCGTCGGCTTTATCTCGAAGGAAGCTTCTGACAACAGGGGCGCGGAGGTTCGCACTGCGCGTTTAAATATATATGCCGGCCGAAATCTACACGGTTCCGCTTTCGCGATCTAAGCTCCTCCCCGAGCCAGAGTACTTTGTCTGCCGTCCAACAATCTCTCAATTCGCGTACCTAGAGTAGCTTGTCCTGTCTTTCTACCCCATCTTTCAACTCTCCTACTATCTGCACGTGGTAGCGATTGTGGCTCGTCTTGAGCCAGTGAGCAGGCTGGTTCCTTTTCCTTCTTCCTGGCAACAACAGACAGACAGATAGAGTAGGTTGATGATTTTTTGTTCGTTAGCATCCTAGCTAAGCTGGTTTTAAATACATTTGGATCAGTGCACCAGCACCGCTCTGGAGCTCAAGCCGAGGCATCAGCCGGCCCCCGAAGACAGCGACGAACCTTCCTCCCGGCGAAAATGCCAAGGACTGCTATTCGCGCCGAAGCCAAGGACGCCGGAGTCTAGCGCGACACGAGGAATGCAAAGCCCCGGCGCGCTTCTTACACAAATTCTTGGCTTGTGCAGCCCTTCGACGACGACGCGAGCAGCAGCGGGAACAGCCGCGGCGGCTGGCTTCTTCTCTGCACGGTGCAGCACGAAGAAGACGCGCCGGAAACGCGTGCTGAAGAACTACGAGCCCAGCAGCAGCACGCAGCCGCGTTCACGAAGCAGCGAGGTCGAGGCGGTCTCTTCTTCTAGCTCGCGGCGGCCTATATTTAGGCCGCGGGGCCGGCCTCTCGCGGCCCGCCCACGCCTGCGAACGGGAGACAGCTCGCCCCCGCGCTGCCAGAGCGAGCCAGCCTATCGTGCAGCGACCCTCGTTGCGGCCCGCCGTTTCGCCAAGGAACGGCACAAGCTAGCTCGAGTGCTCATACGGGCTCATACGCAGTTCTCGAGATGGTCGCCCCCCCCCCCCCCCCCCCCCCCCCCCCCCGCGCGCTTTACAACGCTCATAAAGTCGCGCCTCTCTGGTGTGATAGGTATAAGTACACCATACGCTCCAACCAAAAAAATGATTACAGAGGGACTAGACGCGAATGCTCCGTTTAAGCGGTGGTCCCGGGTTCAAACCCTGGACCAGGACGAATTCTTCTTCTCAGAAAGCTGTATAGCTTTCCTCTGTAGCCGTATGGCTACGCTTGGGTGGACGCAAATGAGTAATAACTCCCACATTACGAATTGTTAGTCCGTAAAGAGATTAACCATGGTTGACATTTATTTGCAGTTTCCATCTAAGGTAGCAATGGCCGTTCTTTGAGCGGCTAAAGTTAGGTGGAAACGAAGTTAGCCTCCAAAGAAATAGTCCCTGTAGAACGTTTTCCAAGCCGGAAAGGAGTATCAGTGCACAAGGGATTACTAGTCTTTTTTGGGCCATTAGCAGAGTTACCACAACCATTAGCTTCACGAAGTCAAAGAGCAACCACTACTCCGTTAGCAAACTAACTGCAAGGGTCATGAAACCACAGTTAGGCATCCCACGCTTGTCGGGAGTACTAAGTGATGCAGCTAGTCACATTTTAAACTTTCAGTTTAGTCATTTTACGACGAGGCCCTGCACCAGCGTTTATAACGTCGAGGCCATGGATTTCCGAGTTACACAAAGACTACAGTCAAGCTTTTGTACGGTTCCGCCATTTTCGCCGATCCGGAAAACGCTGCGGTAGCCACTGTAACGTATACTGTCCTTGTAGTATATATTTGGTAATGATATATGAAACATTCTGAATACAAGGCGTGCCCCTCAAGAGCAGTTGCAGCTCAAGATCTTACGTACCGCCAGTAAGGATGAAACGTCGAAGTTAAGCGTGGAATAACGAGATAATGAAGACGATGGGAAATCAGGCGGCCCCTTATGTGCGCAGCATTCATGTGTTGTCAAGGGCTCGGACACACGGACCGGCCAGGTCGGGCAGAGAAGTGGAACTGTCCGGTAACTCGCAGTCTATAGGGTTGAATTTGCACCACGCATATGCGTTCTATAGAAACGCGATACGCATTTAGGTTGCGTGCAAAGGTAACGGATAGATGGCGCGATAGAAAGAGAAGCAATTAACGACGCTGGCTGCTGTGCGTATCCCCGAAGTTACATTACGGCCCACCCACTCGAGTCGACAGCTAGCGGTAAGTGCTGCGGAGAAAACACCCAGAGAAAGCTGCGTGAGTGGACACAGTGGACAATAATACGCACAACACACGAAGCTAGAACCTCATCGCTTACAAGAACAGCAACAAAAGAATATATATAAGGAAGGCCACGCGGACAGATCGAGGGAAGAAAAGCAATACCCGAAAACAAGAGGGACCCGGAACGGAAAAGCGGCGAGACAGATAGCGAGGGGGAGAGAGAGATAGACCTAGGAGGCGATAGCGCTTTACGGGGCCGAGACGGAAGAGTGGCGTTTATCGATCGTTAAGCGCCGAACCACGTGGTCCGCGCCCGCAGTCTCCAGCGCAACAGCAGCAGCAGCAAGGAGCGTCGCGGATCTATACGCATCCAGTGGCACACGCGGACTGGCCGTGAGGTTCGCGTGCCTGGCTGGTCGCATACGTCACACGCACGCCGCCTGTCGGGGCACACTGTTGTGGCCGCTTCTTCTTCTGGTGCACGGACACACGCAGACGCTGCGGCCCGGCGATCACGTGGACCATAAAACACGGGAGACGATCGCGTTACAACCGGCGCCTCTGCGAAGCGCTCCTGGCGAACGTCATTCAAGAAGCCAGGGACCACAGCGTACATTGCATGTGTATACAGACCGGAACAAGCTCTGCGATGAGCTACGAGGGGGTGGAGATACTGATTCTTCTGTGGTGCTCGCATTATGCGAAGCTCAATTCGGTTTGGCTGTCGAGCAAAGCGGCCAGACGGATGCGCTGGGCGAAGACGCCGAGAAAGCAGCTCCGTAACAGGACCTCTTTTGCAGGGCAGAGGTTGAAACACGCATGGCAGCTACGTCAGTCACAGTGATGCTTCGCCATGGCCGAAATCGTGGCTTCGAGCCAGTTGTGTACGGCATGCGCCTCTTGTCTCATAAAAAGCACAAGCATACAGGTCTATAGCCGTATGGCTGCGCTAATTTGGACGATAATGAGTATTTATTCTTTTATTCAACATCATCTGGTTCCCTTGCCCGACAGTTGGAGACGTGCTTGAACTTGCATGCACTTCAATGCACCGTACACATGTCCAACATTATCGGACAAAAATTTTGAAAGTTGGAAAATTGTAAGGTACATTATGGAATTATTGAAGGTCCATTCCTCTGATATGTAGCAAAATCTTTCTTTTAAAGCGTTTCTATCAATCGCATCGAACAGTTCAAGACTGCCATAGAAAACCAATGGGGAACGCATTTGATGATAGCAAAAACGTTAATAGAACAAAAAAAATAACACCACTGCCGTCGGGTGATCTGCGGATATATTGATTGTTATAGTGAAATCTTACATTATATGAAAAAACTGCGTTCATAAACGGTTTCCGGCTCAAAAACGCTTTTGTCTGCAGAATTGTTGGGCATGTATCAGTCATTTACTAGATTGGAGCTGACCACAACGTTTCCGCCCGGTGAATTCTGTCCATGTCCTGATGCCTTCCGGTACCGCGTTTATGAATAATGTCCGCCTAATAATAACGTAACGCGGTGTCGCCATCTTCCAGCGGATTACTAAACAGCTTGATTAACACACAGTGTTCACTGCATACACTGTGTTACAAAAACCTTGAATGAGCAATGCAGTCGTACTGCTGGGCTCCTAGAGATTTCCCAGACCATGTGCGGGCAGATTTTATAGTATACACCTTGCCTTAAACAGTACAATCATATCATATCAGAATTGAAAGCTCCCACATCTGTGTCTTCCTTCTAGTTATACAGGGTCTGTCTTGAAAGTAGCGAGACTGTGCATAGAAAAGACGCTTTATTTGACAATATCTTTCAACACCTCTATGTTCTTTACTGTAAGAGCCTTGGGCCTCGCGACACGCCTTTCATCCTAGGAAAGAGGTTATAAGAAGAGGGGTTGGGGCTGTGTGCAGTGGTTGGGAAAGTGTGGCTATGCCTTGTCTGGTCAAAACCTCCCTCACAGCGAGCGACTTGTGCGACGGAGCGTCGTCGTGGTGCAGAACCCATGATGTCGCGATCCCTCGACGCATGCGCAGGACGCGTCGCCTCAGTCTCTAGATGACTTCGACGTAGAAACTAGCAGTTACCTTCGTCCCTGAGGGATCGAATTCCTTACGGACTTGTGGACGACTCCCTTGCGCTCATGGAGCACAATAAACGTGGATTTCGCTTTGGAGTTCGACATCCACGCCTTGCCGAGGCGGAGAGATTCAGTGGTGTGCAACTCAAAGCTCTTCGTATTGAAACACCCAAGTTTCGCCTCCAATAATAACTTGTGTTAGAAAGTTTCGATCACTGCTCACTTGATGCAATATTTCGCCAGAAACAGCCATTTGTGTCTCCATTTGCGTAGGGTTGAAAACGTTCGGCATGAATTTTTCCGCACATCTAGCGCATTTGCAAGTGTTCAGTGACGATTTTATAAACTTGCGTTTTAGAACTCTTCTGCGATCATACGGACACTTAAACGGCGATCAGTGTTCACTAAAGCACGCATACAGTCAACATTAGCGTTCACAAGCGTCGTCGACGGCGTCCGCAGCGTTGATCGACACCGACGCCTTCTCGGCCGACTGTAAACCCTTACAAACGTGGTCTATAGGCAGTCTACAGACTTCTCATAGACTCTATTGCCTCCCTATAGATACTTCTTTTGTCCATTCACAGTCTATAGATTGTCTATAGACAAAAGTGTGCTAAAAGTATGGCCATAAATCTATAGAGTGTCTATAGACTGTCTATAGCATTTGTATTGCCTATAGGCTATTCTCTAGAGTTTGTCTATAGACAGTATATAGACTGTCTAAACAAATCTTTGTAAGGGAAGGCTTTGTGGCCGCTTGAACACTCGTGATCTGCGCATTGCATCATACCCGTAGGCTGTCTTGATCATGTCCAACGCCTCGCTAGGTGACTTCGTCAGTTGAACGCAAAACTTCCCCGTCGATAGCGCAGTTACAACTTTCGCTCCAGTATTTCCTTAACGCAGCGACGAAACAGGGGTATGCACACTCTCATGCACGTCCACTCGCTTCGCCTGTTCTAGGCCAACAGAGCTAGTCGTGCTGTGAAGCTGCTGAAGGCTCCGCAACCTTTCCCGGAAACTTGTTTCCCAATCAAGCGCACGTGTGCGCCACGCCACCACTTGTCTCCTTACTTAGACCCTGTACAGCTGCAGCGGTACAAGTGCGCCAAGTTAACACGTTCCACTATGTGCCGCGATGAAACAACATACACCTGTACCTGAGCATTATACACGCAATAAATTGCTTCTTTCTCGCCTACTCTCTTTCACGCATGGTTTATGATAGAAATTTTCAGAACAGAAAAATGCCCGTGCACTGATATTTCTATGCGCTTTAGACTGGTTTGGTTTATGGGTGTTTAACGTCCCAAAGCGACTCAGGCTATGAGAGACGCCGTAGTGAAGGGCTCCGGAAATTTCGACCACCTGGGGTTCTTTAACGTGCACTGACATCGCACAGCACACGGGCCTCTAGAATTTCGCCTCCATCGAAATTCAACCGCCGCGGCCGGGATCGAACCCGCGTCTTACGGGCCAGCAGCCGAGCGCCATAACCACTCAGCCACCGCGGCGGCTAACTTTAAAGACTCCCAGGTCATTTAAGTTCATCCAGGGCCTTCTAGTACGCGGCCTTCATTGTAGCCCATAGCGTTGCTTAGGCGCATATAAATTCAATCGACCAGAGAGAGATCAATTAACAAAGTCCTTTACGCATTATTGGTGTGAGTCCGTGATGTGACATCGACGCGCGGTAATCAGTCGCCTAAAGTGTGGTAGGCTGCTGTCGAAACGCCAACCGCACAAGTGAGCGAAAAACGTGGAAGATGATGTGCTTCCTCCTCCTCCTCCTCCTCTATTCGGCCCCACGTGATACATTCTAGGACACTCTCATATCTCGCCTCGCAGGCACACGCATACAGGTCTAAACTGGTTATTGCATTACAGTAGCAACAAA